>PVHX01023187.1:5423-26340 GCA_004024805.1 Geosciurus inauris
TTTTTTTTTTTTTTTTTTTTTTTTTTTTTTTTTTTTTTTTTTTTTTTTTTTTTTTTTTTTAGTGTAGTTCCTTTTTTTGTATATTTTCATTGTTGGTTATCATTTTCTCCTTATGGAATATTTTGCCAAGAATGCTGTGTAGCACAGGCTTTCTTGCTGTAAATTCTTTTAACTTTTGTTTATCATGGAAGATTTTTATTTTATCATCAAATCTGAAGCTCAGTTTTGCTGTGTATAAGATTCTTGGTTGGTATCCATTTTCTTTCAGAGCTTGGTATATGTTGTTCCATGATCTCCTGGATTTTAGGGTCTGGGTTGAAAAATCTGCTAAGATACAAAATGTAATATGTATATGTAATCTGATTCCTCTCTCTTGTGGCCTTTAAAATTCTATCCTTATTCTATATGCTGGGCATTTTTGTAATAATGTGCCTTGGTGTAGATCTGTTGTAGTTTTTACATTTGGTGTTCTATAAGCCTCTTTTATTTTATTTTCCAATTCATTTTTCATGTTTGGGAAATTTTCTGATATTATTTCACTGAAGAGATCGTGCATTCCTTTGGTTTGAAATTCTTCTATCCCAATAAATCTTAGATTTGGTCTTTTTATGCTATCCCATAACTCTTGTATGTTCTGTTCATGATTTCTTACCATCTTCACTGTATGGTCAACTTTATTTTCAAGATTGTATATTTTGTCTTCATTACCCAAGGTACTGTCTTCCAAGTGATCTCATCTGCTCAGGATTCTTTCTATTGAGTTGTTTATTTGGTTTATTATTTCTTTCATTTCAAGAATTTATGATTAATTTTTTCACAACCTCTAGCTCTTTCTTAAAGTAAACTTTTGCTATCTGTATGTGCTCCTTTATCTCTTTGTTGGTTTGATCAATGGTTGCCTTTATTTGCTCTCTTATCTTTTTGTTGAAGTGATCAATGGTTGTCTTTATTTGCTTTCTCATTTCTTTGTTGGATTGACAAATTTTTGCCTGTATTTGCTCACTTAAGTCATTCTTTAATTTGCAGATCATTTTAATTTAGTACATTCTGAATTCTTTCTCTGACATTTCATCAACTGTGCTATCAGTGGATTCTATTAGTTTATTTGAGGCACTTTCTCCCCTTGTTTTTTCATGTTGATTATGTATCTTCCTTTCTTGCAATGCTGATCTAAGGTATTGTGGTTTCTATCCTATAATCTTGTAGTGACATTACAGAATACCTGTATCTCACCTTGGAGTTCACTTCCAGTCCCCAGCAGGTATCCCAAGATGAACATTACTGTCACTAAAGATGGTGGTGGCAGTAGTGGAGGTAAATAAAGGTGGCAATGGGAGTGGCCCAAGATGGATGCAAACTCTTTCAGAGATGGGGCTAAAAGGGTGGGACTTACAATGACTTTGGGCTGATTGATCAGAGATGCCATGCTTTGGTGGGCTCCAGGCCATATCTTTTGACTCAAGGTAAGGGGTACTACATGGGAAGAACCATAGGGATGGCTGCAGTGTGCAAGATGGATACAGGAAGGGAACAACAGTGTGGATCCCCACTTTGTGCTGCAGTAGTCCTGGGCCTGAGCTCTTACACAGACCTGTGAGGGCAGTCTCAGGCTGATTTTGGCCTGGATTCCCTTAGGGGTTCCAGGTGGTGGTTGTGGCCCTGGGCCTTGGCTTCTGTGAATGGTCAGTGGCTCTGGCACTGAACTGGGGGAGTTCTGGAGACTCAGCCACTGGGGTCCCTGGAGGCAGTACTTCCTCTAGATCTGGATTCCCCTGTGATTGGCGGGTAGCAGTCTAGGGTCTGACCTTGGCTGAGCTCCCATGGCAATCCCTGAAGGTGGTCCTGGGCCTTCTAAATCTGACTATTTGCATGCCATATCATTCAACAATTTTCCTTAGAGTATAAATATACCCAATAAAAACAAAATATACATGGTCACCAAAACAAATATCTAAGAATATATACAGCAATACTGTTCTTAGTAGACCCAAACTAAAACATTTTAACTAACCAGTAATGGTAGAAGGTATAAGTAAATATCAATAGGTTGTAAATGAAATTCTCTTCAACAACAGTAATTAACAAACTATATATAGAACATCATGTAATTTAATAGCAATAAATAAATAACTCAGTCAAAAAATGGCCAAATAATTGAATAGACTTTTTTCCAAAGAGGACATACAAATGGTCAGTAGGTAAATGAAAAGATGCTCAATTTCACTAATTTTCAGGTAAACACTAATCAAAACCAAAAGGAGATATTACCAGACACCTGCTAGCATGGCTATTATCAAAAACCCAAAAGACAAGTGATGGTGGTAAGGATGGAAAAGGAAGCCTGGCACACTTAGTATTTGAGTTCTGAATTCTGTCAGACCCTTGGAGTTAACCCAGGTGCCACCACAGTCAGCACCATGAGGACATCTGCAAAGAGCAAAAGAGCCCTTGAACCTCTTCCACTTGCATGAGTCCAGCAAGACACAACAAGTCAAGCAAGGCAGACATGGCTCACAGAGGGGCAGGAAGGATAAGCAGAAGTCTAGAACCCATAGGGATCTAATCACCACCATGGCTCAGGAAATCTACCCAGATGAGTGTAGTCTCCATTGCCTATTCCAAACATTGTGGCGAGCTAAGAAACCCTGAAAATGCTGTTGTCGGTTTATATGCAGAATATCTCATTATGAACAATGCAAACCAGAAAGCAATATAGTTTCATCTTTACAATGGTGATAGAAAAGAAATGTCTTATGCAAGTATTCTATAGTGTAAAAATCTATTTTAGATGTAAGAACATTTAGAGAAAGTAAAAGCAGAATTCATTGCCAATGGATCTTTATTATAACAAATGTTAAAGGAAATGTTCCAGGCAGAAGAAATATGTACCAGAAAGAAACTTGGATCCACCTGAAGAAATAAAAAAATGCTGTAATGTTATAATGGTAAAATAAAATTTATTTTACATGTTTTAAATTACTCTAAAAGATAAATTACTAACTACAACAAAACAAGGGTGCAATATAGTGTATCTAGAGCATCTGTACAAGAATAAAGTAGCTAAACCACAATAATAGCACCAGGGAGAGAGGTTGAAACTCAGGGTGGTCCTTGTATTACCCATGAAGTGGTTTAATATTATTTGCAGGTAGATTCTGATTTAAAGATAAACATTTCAAACTATACGGCAACCACTAGAAAAAATGTAGAAGAGGTATAAAGAATGTACTAAAGATAGGATTACAAAAAAATTTAACGCAAAAGAAACAGGTGGTGGGGGGTGGGAGAAGAAAAAGAAGAAACCAAATGAAGCAAATACAAACTGTTGGAAGGATGATAAATTTTAATTCAACCTTAAAACTATAACATTAAAGTAAGAGTATGGAAAAAGATATGCCATGCAAATGCTAAACAACAACAACAACAAAAATTGAGTAGTTCTATAGGATTAAGTTAATTTTCAAGAACAAATAATCATCCTAAATATTTATGGACCTAACAGCAGAGTTTCACTATACCTGAAGTGAAACTGAAAACTCAAAGAGTACACAGGCAAATCCACAATTAAAGTCAAAGACTTCAACATTACTCTTTTGGTAATTGATAGAACACTTAGTAAATATACCAAAAATTTGAACGATGTTATTAATCAACTTATTTTATTTGCATTTATAGAACACTCCACTAAATAAACAATATATATTCTTTTCAAATGTATATAAAACACTAAGATTAACCATATTTCTTGTCGAAGAAAAAGAACACAATTGTGAAATTTATTTGTACAAAGTCTCTAATGGACATAGTCTCTAACAATAATGTATCAAAATTAGAAATCAATAGCAAAAGGATAGCTGGAAAATTCTCCCAGATATTTAGAAGTTAAAACAACACAGTTCTAATGGGCCATAAGGATGAAAGAAATTTTAATATATTTGAAAAATGAAAATGAAAACAGCATATCAAAATTTGGTGATGCCACTAAAGCAGTTCTTTGAGGTAAACATAGTTTTAATTTATAATAAATGCTTACATTAAAAAATAGGAGAAAATATTTCAAATCAATATTGTAAATTTCTACTTTAAGTAACTTAAGAATAAAAGGGAAAATAAATCCAGAATTTAGTAGAATGAAGAAAATAATAAAAATAAATCAATTAAATTAAATACACACAAAAGAACCAAATAAAGCAAAAACTGTTCCTTGAAAAAAATCAATAACAGGCTGGGGCAGTAGTGCAATTGCCCAGCATGTGTGAAGCCAGCACTGAAAAAACAATTAAAACTGATAAGCCAGATAAGCTAAGAAAATAGAGAAAATACAGAAATCACAGATATAAAAAAGAATGTGGTAGACAACTCTACATACAAATATTTAACAACTTTGGAGAAATGTCAAAATTTTTTATAATATCCAAACTCCCAAAGCACATTGAAGAAGAAAAACTGAGTATTTCCAAATTGATTAAAGAATTAAAGTTACACTTCAAAAATCTCCAACAAAGTCAACAACATTCTTAAGTGGTTTATTGGTAAATTTTAATGCAATTTAATGCAAAGGCAGACACTGAAGATAGCAGGAAGCAGTTTTATTTGACTGCAGTCAGTTCAGAGTGTAAGGCTTTTGATGTAATCAATTAATCTCCTGGACCCCCAGTTCAGGCAGTTTTAGAACTTTATACACAACATGTAAGGGGAGGGGTTCAGAAGTTCACAGTCTGCAGAAGTTCACACAAAAGCAGCTTTTTCTTTTACTGTTCTGGGCAAGTTAACACTTCAAGGACAACACCTGAGAAGGGGAGCTGCTTCTTCCTTTTTTTTCTCCCCCTGCCTGCTGCCAGCTGTTACCATGAAGCCCAATTAATAACTTCTCTTATCTTTGAAATATAAACATCTCTGTGAAGCTCAGAACCAAGGCCAGAGGCCTTGTTATGAACCTGTCTTTCCTACCACACTTTGCTTTTGCAAACACACTTCTACAAAATATTATATTGTTACTACACTAGATGGTCGATAAATGTTTGTGAAAAACTAGTAAAGGGGTTTTAAGCACCTGGAGTGCTGATCTCTTTCAGGCTGGTGGCCAAGTACGATAGAACAACAGGAAATAGGAATTTTAAGTACATTGAACTCTTTTTGTAGAGACTTTTTTGCTCATAGTCATAAGATCAATTATGGCGAAGATTTCTGGAGAAGTTTAACTAAGATTTTCTGTGGACAAGGGAGTGCTACTACAAAACACTTAAGAAAGATATGACAATTTTTCAAAAATTCTTTCAGAATATAGAAGAGAAAATAATTCCCTTAACTCATTTAAGAAACTAACATTACCTTGATTTCAAAACGGTAGAAAAATTTACAAAAAAAAGATAACCCTTGTGACCATACATACAAAAATTCTAAACAAAGTAAAAATGCATTAAACACAGCAATAAGTTAAAAGAATCATAATTATTACCAAATGAGATTTATTTCAAGAATGTTTCTACATTCAAAATTCAATCACTATACAACCAATTCTCATTCATACTCATTATGTTTTGGAGTCTCTGGCAAACTTATACTGGAAAATGCTGAATCATTCCTCCTAGGGAAATACTGGGTTAGTAGGGAAATATTGGGTTAGGTTCCTGTCAGCTTCTGGTCACCTTTTCAACAACTGATCTATACATAACATTGTATTGTGTTTCTGACTTAAGACATCTTATTTAACATATATGATTGATTCATGAGCCCAACAGGGTGCAGTGGCCAGTGCCTATAATCCCAGTGACACCAGAGACTGAGGTAGGAAAATCACGAATTTGAGGCAAGCCTCAGAAACTTAGCAAGATGCTAACAAATTACTAAGGCTATGCCTCTAAAAAAAAGGGAAAAAGGGAAAAGGGGACTGGTGATGTGGCTCAATGGTCAGTGGATGAACACCCCTGGGTTCAATTTGCAGTACAGGAAGAAGGAAGAAGAAGAGGAGGAAAAGGAGGAGGAGGAGGCCCACATGGCAGGAGTTCTCTCTCTTCTCACTTAAAAAAAAATCCTACTCCATGTCATTCTTCCCTTCTGTTATTGTCTGTGGATTTTGTTCTTTAAATTTGTGAGACAAGAACCCAGAAGGAAATAGGCGAAGCAGGGAATCTAGTTTCATCTCAATACTCTGGTTTCCCACTTATCTTACAAGAGCCAAAAAGCTGTTTGACAACTTCCCTTTTCCTTCCTGCTAAAGTTCTCAGCAAGCTAATAGAATGGGTCATCCTGTTGATAAAGGGCATCTGCAAAAATAAACAAAGCACAGCTGAAATTATACATAATAAAAAACCTAAATATATTCCTCCTCTATGATGAGCAAAAAAGCAGGAATTTCTTTTCTCACCTCTGCTATGCAACATCTTTAGGTTGTCTTAGCCAAAGTAATAAAGCAAGACCAAAAATGAATAATACAGATTGGAAAGGAAGAAATAAAATTATCTTTATTACTAGAGAACAAGAGTAACTAGAAATCCTGAAGAATATTTATATTTTTTATATATTTATATATTGTAATGTTTATATATATAGTTTATGTATTTATATACTTTTATTCAATGATATATATTTTCTATTTTTAAGCAACTAGAATGAAAATGTAAGTTTATCAAGGATTCAGGACATGGTACAGTATGCCAATACCAATTTTCTGTGTAGTAGCCATAAACAATTGAAAAATTATCAGTTACAGTTATACCAAATACTTTTATAACAGATATCAATTTGCAGAATTTCTACAACATCTTTATACATAAACTTATAAAACACTAATAAAAGAAATAAAAGAAGGCCTAAATTAATTAAGCAATATATACCATGTTCTTGATTTGAAAGATTCAATATTGGTAATATGTCAATTTTCCCCAAACTGGTATATAATGTAACTCCAATAAAATTTTTACCTGTTCTATTTCATGAATTTGTCAAGCTAGTTCTAAAATCTACATGTAAAAGGAAAGGAACAAGAATAACCAAAATAATTCCAAGAAAGAACAACACATTTGGATAACTTACACAACTGAGGTCTATAGTTACCACAAAGCTGCAAACAGTAGACAAGGTAATATGGTTTTGGAGGGAAAGAAAGAGACATATACACCAAGGAAGAATAACTCATATGTGGCTAATTAATTTCTACAGAGGTGCAAAGTCAATCAAGTGCAGAAAGTTTTTTTTCAACTTGTGGTTCCCACAGAAGCCAAAGATTGAACTTCCATTCATACTTCATGCCTTATACAAAAAGTTTATTCAAAATGGAGTAAAACTCATAGTTTTGACATTATAAAACTTTTGCATACTTGATAGGATTAGTCAAACAAACTTGCTGATTCTCTGTTCTGAAACTCTTCTATCAATATAGATGTGATAAAATCACCAATGATTGTTCATTGTCTGTTTCTCCATTAAGCATGCCAATTTTTCCTCATACATGAAGTTTCATTAAATGAAACTCCATTTTAGGTGCATATAAAAATTATTATAACTTTTAATGCATTGACCCTATGATCTTGAGGAAATGTCCCTTTTCATCTCTTGTAACCTTTCTTATTTGGTCTTTTTCACATTATTATGGCCACTCCAACTTTCTTACTCATTATTTGCATAGCATATTTTTCCATCAGTTATATTCACCCTATTTGTGTCTTTGCATCAAACTGACATCATACAGATGCTTCTGGTTCTTATTTTTTAACCAATCTGAAAATCTATCTTTTGATTATAACCTTCACCCATTTTATTTGAATGTAATTATTAATATGGTTTTATGTAGGTCTGTCATTTGCAGTTTGTTTTCTGTTTGCCTTATCTACTTTTTCTCCTTTCTTGCCTTATTTTATGTTAATACAAATTATTTTTCATAAGCATTTTATTAGAATTACTCTCTTGGTTTCCTAGCTTTATTTCTTTACATAACATCGAGTGTTTGCCAGGAATTACAATATCCATCTTTAATTATCACAGTTGTCTTAGGGCAAATGTTCACTTCAGACAAAATATTGAAAATTTACAGCAGTGTATCTACAGTTATCCCCCATTCCTTAAGGGTATGTTTCTTCATATATATGTATTATGAACCCAATAGTTCAGTGTTATAATTTTTGCTTCAAGCCATCATGTCTTTTAAGGAATTTAAAATACAGTAAAAGTATAATAAATACTTATTTATTAGTATTTATTATAATTACTTATAGTTATTTTATAGTATTTATTATTTCTTGTGCTTTTTGTATTTTCCTGTAGATTTGAGTTTATCTATATTCTTTCCCTTCAGCCTAAATAGCTTCTTATAAGATGCTGTGCTACATTTATTACTTATTCTTTTAACAATTTGAATGTGTCACTGTAATATCTTTGCTTCTGACAAGAAATCCATCATCAATTTTACTCATATTTCATCACTGTAATTTGATATTCTACTTTGTCTGCTTTTAAATTTTTTCTCCATCTTTAACTTTTAGTAGTTTGAACAAAATGGACGTGTGATTTTGTTATTGATTTTATTCTGTTTGAGATTTCCTTAAAAATTCTTAGACCTGTAGTTTACTTGTTTTTGACCAAATTCTAGAAGATTTCAACCATTATGCTTCAAATATTTTTCCACATCTTCCTCTCCCTCCTCCCCTTCTGATACATAAATTGCACATAGCTTGGGCTGCATGGTATTGTCTCAGCTCTCTGAAGCTCTGTTCCTTTCTAAAAACATAAACATTTCTTCCTGTATTCCTTGATAGGTGATTTCTATTGATCTAATTTCAAGTTGCTTTTTTTTTCTTTTACTTCAAATAAATTATTGAGCCTACTTCTGAATTTGCCCTTTTTCTTATTGTGCTTTTCACCTCTGAAATATCTTACTTCAATAGCTTCAGTTTCTCTGTTCATTTTCACTTTTTCACCCAGAAGACCAATTTTCCTTTAGTTATTTGAACAATATTTCCCTTTAAATTTTTGAGCACACTTATAATAGCAGTTTGGATATCTTCATCAGCTAAATTCAGTTTCTGAGCCCACTCTGATTCAATTTCTATTGATTGCTCTTTTTTTCTAAGTGTAGGTCAGGTCACACTTTGCTGCTTCTTGGCAGGCCTAGTGATTTTTAGTTGAAAACTAGACACTGAATATTGCAGTCTGTTGTGTTCTGAGGACTTTAGTTGCTCTTATTGCTATTGATATCTTTTCTATTTTCAGTGGTGGTGATTGTTCTAGTAGGCAATTTCCTAGTCCATATTCCAAGTACAAACTTTGTCCACCCTGCATTTTGCTACAGCTGATATCTCTGCTTGGTTTTTAAAACTTCCCGATATTCCATTTCTTAGCCTGGCTCCCCGAGAATCCTCTGTGCATCTATACAATAGCTGAGCAGTCAACCAAGTATTTGAGCAGAAATATACACACAGATATGGAAGCATGTCCTCTCTAAGATCACACTACTGTTGGGAATTTTCTCCCTAAATTTCAGCTGCTTTGCCAGCTTCAAGTTCCATCCTCTGTTGCCTCAGGCCAATAAGACTTCAGATGTCTGCAACAAAAATATGCCCAGTTTGGGAAACACACTCACTTAAAATAGTAGCAAACTCACAAATATCATCCAGTGCAGCTCTGACTTTCAAGATTTGTTGCTCTCTGATCTCTGCCTGTTTTGGGATCGTCCCTCCAGGTTCTTCAATGTACATCTATAGTTCAGCTGTCTGCAACATAAGTTCCCTCGCAGGACTTCCTTCTAAAGACTACCAGTTATCATTTCAGCCTTGAGCTTTCTTGTTCTTGCTTATTTGGGTGTTTTTGTTTGTTTGTTTGTTTTTGTCCTCTCCAGCTGGCAAGTCTATAGTTTTCTGCTTCCATAGACATAGTGACTGGAGAGCCTACACATAAAACAGCTGCAAACTCACAGTTTTCACCTTCTACAGTTAGAATTTCTCAAGATCACAATTTCCTCCAGCTTGTATATAATTTTTGATGCTTTCCAATGCCTTTATTTGTTTTTTAAAATCAATTTTGTACTGATTTTAAAATTGTTACCTGTCAAAGAGCTTCCATTAAGAGTTCATTCTATTAACAATACTGTAAGTTTGATTTAGACCAGGATTTTTTTCAATAAAGCTTTTAGTATTTTTATTGCAATCACATAAACAGAACATAGAAATATTAAGAAACAATGAGAAAATGTGATAAAATTAATGCCCCAAAGTGACCACATAGACAAAGTGACAAAACGCCTTAAAAGACACAAATCACCAAAGTCCCCAAATCTGTAGAGAGATGAGTAAATCATTTTTAACCATTTTAGAAACTAGTTATATGTCTGGAGTTTAGGAGACAATTCAGTACTAGATTTATAGATATGGGATTTTTTTGTAGCTAGGTAAGACTAGAAAAATAGAGACCACATCCTTTGGGCCTTGTAGGAGTGACAGAATTGTCTTTATTCTCAAGGCAATGGAAACAACTATTGCTTTTAAGTAAGCAGGTGGCACAAAGTTTGACTGTTGGATAGCTCTCACCACACTGCAAAGAACTGATTGGAGTGGAGAGAAGAGGTATGCAGGGAAATATGTTCAACAATTATTCTAGTACTTCAGATGAAAATGATGGTAACTCTTACTCCAGTGAACTTCATGAAAAAAGTAGGAAAATGTATAAAATATTGAGGAGTTAAAGTCAAGAAGCCTTATTGATGGATTTTATGTTTAGAGTGTAAAAGCAGTTTCTTCTGCTTGAGCAACTAACACATGAGAATTTCATTCACTGCACTAAGGAATTTACACATTGTACATCCATCAATTTTTAATTCATTGTCTACTTAAAAGGTGTGTAAGTTGAGAGAAATTTTTCTTCTACATTTGAAATACTCAATCTCAAAATTAGCATGAATATCATATTTAGATACAAAAAATTGACACTTATCTAATAACATCACAGTTTTTAAATCACGATCATAAGAATCATGCTAACATTTTCACATCTGTATCACCTCAAGTTTTTCCATCCTAAATTGTCAGCAAAACTTCAGCTCTAGGTACACCACCCAGTCTGTTCCTGGTTCTTATCTCTTCTGAGTCTTACAATCTCCCCAGCTTCTCTGGTCGTTAAGAGAACCTTTTTTGGGGGAGTGGGGTAATGGGATGGAACTCAGAGGCACTCAACCATTGAGCCACATCCCTGCCCCTATTTTGTATTTTATTTAGAGAAAGGCCTTACTGAGTTGCTTAATGCCTCGCTTTTGCTGAGGCTGGCTTTGAATTTATGATCTTCCTGCCTCAGCCTCTGGAGCCACTGGGATTATAGGCATGGGCCACTGGGCCTGGTAGAGAACACTTTCCTTTAGGTCATCTTTATTGCTGCTTCCCCAGTTTCCCTAACAACTTTCACATATTAATAGATGAACTATTATGCCAAGTAATAACCTTTTGTTACAAGAGAAAATTTTAAAAATATGACTTTCTAGCATATAAATAATTAATCATAGCAAATTCAGACCATAAAAATCATTTAGTGTAAGATGCTGGCCAAATTTATCTATCTTCTCTTAAAACATTGATAGCATTCTGTGATTGTTGCTTTGTCTTTCACTGACATTTGAGATACTATTTGCTTTTGTTGCTTTTTCTTAAAAACTAAATTTATTCATTCTAATAGGGATCATAATAAAAAACATTTTGCAAAATGTCTAATTCTAACAATTAATTCATACAGAAATTTTAAAATGAAAAGACTTAAAAAAGACAAATTTCTAATCCCTTAATATTAAAGGTAACCATTTAATTAAATTACAAAGTACAAGCAATACTAAGCCTACTAAATGTGAACTTCAGACTACATACCAGCTGTCAACCACATTTTACTATGTGATACATCTCACATGTGTATTTTCAGTGCAACACAAAGGAAATATCATTCATTACCTCAAAATATGTTCTATTTATTATATGCTAAATAGAAAACCAGGAGCCTTTAAAGGTACAAAGTTGAATAAAAACAAATATTTCTAAGAATCTTAGAAGAAATAAAAGATGCACAAAAGTAATTGCACAGTAATTTCAGATTGTACTTAAACTAAGATTTAAAGATTTTATTTACTCTTTCAAGTTATATTATAATATTACATTATATTATAAAACCACTCACAGACTAAATCAGTTCAGCTTGACCTTCATGATTATTTTATTCTAGAGGTTGAGAAGTTTCTGGGAAACAATTTATTTTATAAAATGGGAAAGAATACTCAAGAAGTTCTGTCCATTTATATACAAAGATAAAATGCAAAAAGTGCCACCAAATTTCAGAATGAGGACAGTTAATATCCACCATCTGGGGATACTCAAGGTGAGAATTCCAGGTTTAGGAAGACAGTGACATTTTAAATAAATCATCCAAAAAGATATGAACCATTAAGAAATGGAAAGAAATACAGTCCTTGTAGAAATCAGCAAGATTGCCTAAGTTCCTAGAACTGAGTACTTCATGTATACAAAGAAGAGCAAGCAACATATCTGGGGAGGAGTTCCAAGATGGCAGACTAGATGGTAACTGTGTTCCTAGTCTTTCCAGGACCAGAGTTTAAAGTAGTGGAAACACTGTTTCTTAGTGAATTTTTAGAGGATACCAGACAGCTGCCTCCACATAGGAACTCTACTTGTGGGCCTGCAGGGCTGCCAGGCCCCAGCGTTTGCACAGGACTCCAGCCACAAGCGAAACAGAACCCCAGCCATGGACTCCAGTGCAGGTGCAAAGCCTGCTCCTACACAGGATCCCTGGCTCCAGTGCCCACACACCCCATAGGACCTCTGGTTGCCCAATCATACAGGACCCCTAGCCATTGCTCCTGCAGGACCTCTGGCTCCCTAGCAGGACCCCTGGCTGCTGTTCTTGTGTGGATCTCCATCTACCCTGGTGGAACCTTCCTGCTTGCCTATACTTGGGGGCTTGGGACAGGAGCTGGAGATGGACTTTTGCTTTGGCACTGCATACCACAGAGCTGTATCCCTGAGCACTGCATCCAAGACCTCTGGCCCAGCCCTTCACCCTGTTTCTGAAGAAGACAGCTTTTTTGTGAGACTCCATTTTTCACCTGAGTGGGCAGATACCAGTAAGCAACAGACAACTACACCTAATGGAGGTAAGGGGAAGCAATCCTCTTTATTTTCATTGAGATTTTTTATTTTTTTATTTATTTCCTAATATTCTTTTTTTGTTTTTGTTTTTCTCTTCTCTTTTCTTCCTTTTTTTTTCTTTTTCTTCTTTTCTCTCTCTCACTCTTTTCCCACCTTCACATCCCCAACATTTGTGAAACCAAGAATTTTTTATGCATTAGGATACGGTAGACTGGGATATCTGATTAGTATACTACATTTGTATTATATAGTCTCATAACTTCCACCTGTACATGTTTTATTTTTCTTAATTTTTATGTCTCTTTGTTAGATGTACTCTATTTTCTTTCTTTTACTGGTCTTCCCCAAATCTCTTTCTTTCCTTTCTACTAACAGCCAAATACTTTTGGATTCCTCTTTGATGCTTTCTAGGATCTAATAACTATGTTCTCACTTCCTACCACCCTAAAATTCTATCTTATACCCCACCTTCAGTTCTCTCTAACCCACCAGCAGAAACTGTAGACATTTGTGCAAACCTATTGTTTATATAGTAGATGCTAATTGAACTCATAGTTACTGTATATTGTGACTAAGCCATAAATGTATTTAGGCGCTATTAGGAGCTACTTGGATTGAAACTATATATTGTTTGTATTGAGGTCTGTCAATATTGATCTCCCTCTTAAAGAAGAGGTATTGGAACCCTGTAGGGAAACTATAAGCCAATAGGATAAAAACTGTAACACCTTGGATCTACAGAACTAGAAGAAAAGGTACACAAACAACATGAAAATACAAGGAAAGAAAGTGCCTCAAACAAATCAAGATACTACATTATTAGAATCCACGGTTAGCACAGCAGAAGAAATGTCAGAGAAGGAGTACATAATTCAGGATGTACATAATTAAAATGTTCTGTTACTTAAAGAATGATATAAGAGAGCAAGCCCAGTCAGTAAAAGATCAAATACAGGAAGCAAAAGCTTATTTCAATAAGGAGATAGAGATTCTGAAAAAGAACCAAATAGAAATCCTCAAAATGAAAGGAATGATAAACCAAATTAAAAACTCAATAGAAAGCATCACAATAGCTTAGATCACTTGGAAGACAGAACATCAGATAATGAAGACAAAATATTTAATCTTGAAAATAGAATTGGCCACACAGTGAAAATGGTAAGAAACCATGAATAGAATATCCAAGAATTATGGGATAATATTAGACACCAAATTTAAAAATTATTGGGGTAGAAGAAGGCACAGAATTTCAAACCAAAGGGAAGAGCAATCTATTCAATGAAATAATATCAGAAAATTTTCCAAACATGAAGAATAAATTGAATAATCAAATACAAGAGGCTTACAGGACATCAAATGTACAAAATCACAACAGATATACACCAAGGCACATCATAATGAAAATGCCTGGCATTAAGAATAAGGAGAGAATCTTAAAAGCCACAAGAGAAAGGAATCAGATTACATACAAGGGGAAACCAATTAGGATCTCTGCAGACTTCTCAACCCAGACCCTTAAAGCTAGAGGAGCTTGGAACAATATATATCAAGCTCTGAAAGATGATGGATGCCAACCAAGAATCTTATATCCAGCAAAATTAAGTTTTAGATTTGATGATAAAATAAAAACCTTCCAAGATAAACAAAAATTAAAAGAATTTACCGCAAGAAAGCCTGCACTACAGAACATTCTTGGCAAAATATTCCATGAGGAGGAAATGAAAAACAACAGTGAAAACCTGCAAAGGGAGGAACTATACTAAAGGAAAGGGAAATCAAAGGAGAAACCCATTTAAGTTAAAAACTAAGAATAAACCAAAATATCTGGGAATACAAACCATGTCTCAATAATAACACTGAATGTCAATGATCTAAAGTCTGCAATTAAAAGAAATAGACTGGCAGGTTCGATTTTAAAAAAAGACCCAACAATATGCTGCCTATAAGAGACTCATCTCATAGAAAGAGACACTCACAGATTGAAGGTAAAAGGAAGGAAAAAATTCTGTCACTCACATGGACTGTGTAAACAAGCAGGGGTTTCCATCTTCATATCAGATAAAGTGGACTTCAAACCAAAGTTAGTGAAAAGGGATAGAGAAGGTCATTTCATACTGCTTAAGGGAATCATACATCAAAAGGACATAACAATCTTAAATATCTATGCCCCAAACAATGGGGCAGCCATGTATGTCAAACAAACCCTTCTCAATTTCAAGAATTAAATAGACCACAACATAATAGTACTGGGTGACTTTAACACACTCCCCACTGGATAGATCTTCCAAACAAAAACTAGATGAAGAATCTACAAAACTAGATAGAACATCAATAATCTAGACTTACAGACATATATAGAATATTCAATCCTTCAACAAGCAAATACACTTTGTTCTCAGCAGCACATAGATCCTTTTCCAAAATAGATCATATCCTATGCCACGAAGCTAGTCTTAGCAAATACAAAAAAGTAGAGATTCTACCTTGCATTATATCTGACCATAATGGAATAAAATTAGAAATTAATGACAGTTTTTTAAAAAAGAAACTACTCCAACACCTGGAGACTCAATAATATGCTATTGAATGATTCATGGTAACAGAAGACATCAGGGAGGAGATAAAAAAAATTCTTAGACATAAATGAGAACTCTGATAAAACATATCAAAATCTCTGGGACAGTATGAAGGCAATGCTAAGAGGAAAGTTCATTGCATTAAGCTCAAATATTCAAAGAAGTAAAAGTCAACAAATCAACTATTTAACACTAAATCTGAAGGCCCTAGAAAAAGAGGAACATACACCAAAACAAGTGGAATACAAGAAATAATTAGAATCAGGGCTGAAATCAATGAAATTGAAACAAACAAACAAAAAAAAAAAACAATTAAAAAATTGACAAAACAAAAAGCTGGTTCTTCAAAAAAATAAACAAAATTGACAAACCCTTAGCTACTCTAACAAAAAGGAGAGAGAAAACCCAAATTACTAAAATTTATGATGAAAAAGGAAATATTATGACAGACACTATTGAAATACAGAAAATAATTAGAAATTATTTTGAAAATTTATACTCCAGGAAAATAGAAAACCCTGAAGATGCCAACAAATTTCTAGAGACATATGACTTACCCAAACTGAACCAGGAGGACATTCATGACTTAAACAGATCAATTACAAGCAAGGAAATAGAAGATGCCATCAAGAGCCTTCCAACCAAGAAAAGCCCTGGACCAGACAGATTCTAAGTTCTACAAGACCTTCAAAGGAGAACTAACTCCAATACTCCTCAAATTATTCCATAAAATAGAAAGAGAGGGAACTCTTACAAACTCATTCTATGAAGCTACTATCACCCAGATACCAAAACCAGAAAGAGACACATCATAAAAGGAAAATTTCAGACCAATATCCCTGATGAGCATATTCTCAATAAAATTTTGGCAAATCACATACAAAAGCATATTAAAAAAATAGTGCACCATGATCAAGTGGGGTTCATTCCTGTGATGCAAGGTTGTTTTGACATATGGAAATCAATTAACATAATCCATCACATCAATAAACTTAAAGATAAGAATCACATGATTTTATTAATTGCAGAGAATGCTTTTGACAAAATACAGCACCCTTTCATGTTTAAAACACTAGAAAAACTAGCGACAGTAGGAACATACCTCAACATTGTTAAAGCAATCTATGCTAAACCTAAGGCCAACATCATCCTAAATGGAGAAATATTGGAAGCATTCCCTGTAAAAACTAGAACAAGACAGGGGTGCCCTCTTTCACCACTCTTAATATACTCTTTGAAACTCTAGCCAGAACAATTAGACAGACAAAAGAAATTAAAGGGATAAAAATAGGAAAAGAAGAATTCAAACCATCATTTGCAGATGATATGATATTATACTTGGAGGATCCAAAATATTCCACCAGAAAACTTCTAGAATTAATAAATGAATTCAGCAAAGTTGCAGGATATAAAATCAAAACCTACAAATCAAATGAATTTCTATACATCAGCAATAAGTCCTCTGAAAGAGAAATCAGGGAAACTAGTTCATTCAAAGTAGCCTCCAAAAAAATAAAATACTTGGGAATCAATCTAACAAGAGTGCTGAAAGACAACCTCAATGAAAACTACAAGACACTAAAGAAAGAAATTGAAGAGGATCTTAGAAGATTGAAAGATCTCCCATGCTCTTGGATAGGCAAAATCAGTATTGTCAAAATGGCCATACTACTCAAAGCACTATACAAATTCAATGAAATCCCAATTAAAATCCCAAAGTAATTTCTTATAGAAATAGAAAAGTCAGTCATGAAATTCATTTGGAAGAATAAGAGACCCAGAATAGCCAAATGCAATCCTTATCAAGAAGGAGGCATCACAATACAAGTCCTTAAACTATAATACAAAGTGATAGTAACAAAAACAACATGGTACTGGCACCAAAATGTACATGTAGCCCAATGGTACAGAAAAAAAGACACAGAGACTAACCCACATGAATACAGTTATCTCATAATAGACAAAGGTGCCAAAAGCATACATTGGAGAAAAGATAGCCTCTTCAACAAATGGTGCTGGGAAAACTGGAAATCCATATACAGCAAAATGAAACTAAACCCCTATCTCTCATCATGCACAAAACTCAACTCAAAGTGAATCAAAGACCTAGTAATTAGAGCAGAGACCCTGCATCTAATTGAGGAGAAAGTAGGTCCAAATCTTCATTACATCGGATTAGGCCCCAAATTCCTTAACAAGACTCCAAAAGCACAAGAAATAAAAGCAAGAATCAATAAATGGGATGGACTTAAACTAAAAAGCTTCTTCTCAGCAAAAGAAACTATCCAATGAGGTGAACAGAGAGCCTACATTCTGGGAGCAAATTTTTGCCACACACACATCAGATAGAGCACTGATCTCCAGGATATATAAAGAACTCAAAAAACTTAACACCAAAAAAACAAACAACCCAATCAATAAATGGGCTAAGGAGCTGAACAGAAACCTCTCAGAAGAAAATGTTCAATTAATAAACAAATACACGAAGAAATGTTCAACATCTCTAGCAATTAGAGAAATGTAAATAAAAACTACTCTAAAATTTCATCTCATCCCAGTCAGAATGGCAGCAATCCAAAATACAAGCAACAATAAGTGCTGGTGAGGATGGGGTGAAAAAGGCACAATGAAACATTGCTGGTGCGACTGAAACTGGTGCAACCTATCTGGAAAGCAGTATAAAGATTTCTTTAAAAACTTGGAATGGAACCACCATTTGACTCAACTATCCCACTCCTCAGCCTATACCCTAAAAACTTCAAAACAGCATACTACAGTAATGCAGCCACTTCAATGTTTATAGTAGCACAATTAACAATTGCTAAACTGTGGAAGCAAACTAGATGCCCTTCAATAGATGAATGAATAAAGAAACTATGGTATACATATATATAATGGAACATTACTCAGTAATAAAAGAGAATAAAATTATGGCATTTGCAGGTAAATGGATAGAACTGGAGATCATGCTATGTGAAGTAAGCCAATCCCAAAAACCAAATGCTGAATGTTCTCTCTGATTAGTGAATGCTGATTGATAAGGGAGGTGGGTGTGGGGGTGGGAAGCATGGGAAAAATGGAGGAACTTTGGATGGACTGGGGGGAGGTGGGAGAACAGAGGGGGAATGGTAGTATCAAAAATGGTTGAATGAGATGGACATCACTACCCTAGATACATGTATGAAGACACAATGATGTGATTCTATCTTATTTGCAACAAGAGATGGAAAATTGAGCTCTCTATATGGGCTATGACTTGAAATACATTTAAAATAAATAAAAGATAAAAGAAGAGCAAGCAATGCAGTGAAAGGAAAGAAAAGTAACACTGGAAAGACAGGAATAATCAAGGCCATGGCAAGTTGTACGTAAGGCCCTGAATAGTAAGCCACAGTTTGTGGACTTGATTTTTTTTCTGAGCATGTAAGTGAAAGTCTTACAAAAATTAATCTATCAGCAGTCTAATAGATGAGGGCCAAAACAGAGTCAGAAACATAATAAGAAACAATTTTATACCCTTATTTGATAATCTTAAAACAAAATTGGAAGGAGTCCAATTGATTCCATCTGATTTAAAGAATATGAGTTTTTATAACTATTTCAAATGGGCAGAAGAAACTATTAAAGGAAACTGTTATAAATTGAGAGATGGTGGTTTTCTTAGATCATCTGTCAAAAAATGAGTCTTTTGACCTACCCAAATTGAACTAAGAGGATAAAGATAACCCCAAATTGAACCAAGAGAATATAGATAACCTAAAAATACTAACAGCAAATGAGTTTGAAGCATTAATAAAAAACCATCCAACAGAGAAAAGCCCAAATCAGACAGATTATCCGCTGAGTTCTACCAGACTTTTAAAGAATAAATGTCAATTCTCTTCAAATTATTCCATGAAATAGAAATGGAAGGAACACTCTCAAATTTATTCTATAAAGCCAATATTACCCAGATAGTAAAATAAGACAAGGAAACTTCAAGGAGAGAAAACTACAAACCAATACCCATGATGAATATGAATTCCATTATACTCAAAAAAATTTACATTTTATGTTCAAAAACACATGAAGATGATTATACATCATTATCAAGTAATTTCATCCCAAAGAAGCAAGGTTGTTTCAACACATGCAAATTAATAAATGTTATTCATCACATAAGTGGAATTAAGGACAAAATTTCATGATCTTGTCAATAGAGGCAGAAAAAAAAAAAAACCTACAAGAAAAGCCAGAACCCAATCATGTTTTAAGCATTGAAGAAACTATGGATAGAAGGAATTTACCTTACCATCACAAAGGCTATAAAAAACCCAAAGCCAAAATCATACTGAATGAAGAAAAACTACTTACCAATTCCACTCAATGTTTTACTCAAAAAATATAGCAGTGCAATTAGGAATGAGAAGAAAATTGTAAGGATACAAACAGAATAAGAAATCAATTTATTTCTGCTGGAGACATAATCCTATACTATAAGACCAAAAAATTCCATCTGGACACTTCTAGAACTGTTGAACAAATTTAGCAAATTAGAGTTCCACACCATAGTTCCTGCCAACAGGTGGGAGCACAGGCCAAGGCCCAAAACCACCTTTGGGGACCACCACAGGAGCCAAGCCAAGGGCAGACCCAAGGCAGCTAACTGCCAATCACAGGGGAACTCAGACTCAGGTGAAGGACTGCCTCTGGGGACCTCTGCGGGAGACCTGGCTTGAGTGAGGCCCGGACAGCCCCCACTTCCAGCAGATGGTGGGAGCACAGGACAAGGCCCAGGACCACCTTCAGGGATCACCATAGGAGCCCAGCCAACATCAGGCCTGAGATCCATAGGGGATTCCAGGCCCAGGCAAAGGACTGCGTCTGGGGACCCCAGCGGCTTAGGCCTATGACCGCCCCCAGTTCGGTGCCAGAGACCCTGCGGATACACGAGAGCCCAGGCCCAGGGCTAGACCCAACACCTGGAATCCCTAAGGGAGTCCAGGCCAAGATCAGGTCTAGGACTGCCCTCACAGTTCTGTGTGAGAGGCCAGGCCCAGGACTGCTCTGCACATAGTAGGGATCCACACTGTTGCTCCCTTCCTGTATCCAACCAAGAATCTTATATCTAGCAAAATTGAGCTTCAGATTTGATGATGAAATAAAAATCTCCCATGATAAACAAAAGTTAAAAGAATTTACAGCAAGAAAGCCTGCACTACACAGCATTCT
>PVHX01023188.1:0-26251 GCA_004024805.1 Geosciurus inauris
TCAAGCCTGTAATCCCAGCACTTAGGGATGCTGAGACAGGAGAATCGCGAGTTCAAAGCTAGCCTCAGCAATGACGAGGCGCTAAGCAACTCAGTGAGACCCTGTCTCTCCATAAAACACAAAATAGGGCTGGGGATGTGGCTCAGTGGTTGAGTGCCCCTGAGTTCAATCCCCAGTACCAGAAAAAAAAAAAAAAAAAAAAAAAAAAAAAAAAAAAAAAAACAAAAAAAAAAAGATTATAAAATCATCATATCATTGGCAAGGTTAAATTTTTCAAAACATGCTAAATAGAAAATTGAAATATTGGGAGAATTAAAATACAAATTGATAAATAGCTTTTTTCTCAAAAATGTTTTATGAATTGATTTAATCAATATATCCATTTGATTATATATACATATGTAAACACATATTAGGTTCCAGATACTGTTCTAGGTATTTCCAAATTTTGGGCACATCAGTGAAAAAGATGTACCTCTGAATCTTCCTTATCTTACATATCTGTGCATGGGAAGTACTTTAGCACATTTTTTGTTGCTCTAACAAAACACCTGAAACTGGGTGTTTTATAAAGAATATAGATTTATGTAATTTATAGCTCTGGAGTCTGAAAGTCCAAGATCAGGAGGCCATACCTGGTGAGGCCCTTGTGCTGCATCATAAGCTGATGGAAAAGCAGAAATTAAAGACACGTTAGTTCACGTGAGATAAAGCACAAGATGGGGCAGGGGTGTGTGTGGCCGGCCTTGCTTTATAATACCCTGCTCTTGCGGTAGTGAATCAGTCCTAATAAAGTGTTTTTAATGGCTTCATGAGAGTTCTAACTTCATGAATCAAACACCTTTTAAAGGCCCTACCATCTTTCAACATTGTTACATTAGGAATAATATTTTAACAATTTTAACATGAGCTTCAGAGGGGACAAAAAATACTTAGACCAAAACCTGGAGATAGACAAAAAATCAGCATAATGATAAGCATATTGTTGTGTTATATTACAGAAACATGAATAACAGAATAGTAAGGTGGGCAGAAAATACATTAAGTGGGGTGCTTGGTAGTGAGTGGCACATGGAAGGATTAAGTAAAATTTTAGGGTAAGTTTTATTACAAGAAATTTCGAAGAAAAAGATATTGAAAAATTTATCCAATGGTGTATCTAGGGAAGAGTGTTCTGGACAGAGCAATCAGGGAAAATAAAGGTCTTAATGTGAGACCCTGGTCAGTGTGTTAGAGTTACTTCATGGGGGCCATTATATCTGAAGTGGAGAGAGACCAGTAGTGGGCAAGAGGAAGTAAGAATGGCAGCAGTGAGCCATATTTCTTATGACCTGGTCATTGAGTCATTGTAAAGAGTTGATCTCTTATACCTAGTAAAATAAGGATCTAAAATAATTTCTTTAGCTAATGTGATGATTGTAGAGATGAAGGGAAGACGAAGACAGTTATGTTAGAAGTAATTTCATAATAAAAATAATTGGTAGTAATGAAGATAGAGTATTAGAAGTGGATTTGGTGAGCATAATTGGTTTCTGAATATCTTATGAGGATCAAGGCACCTTCCTGACTTTCTCTTACTCTGGATGTAGGTTGTTTGAGAAACAATCACTCCAAGGATTTGGCTTATGTAATTAGAAGATTTGAGTTGCCTTCTACTGATATAAGAAGCTAGAGATAGTTTATTTCTTTGTTTTGTTTTAGGGGAGAGGATATCAGAAGTTAAGTTTATTATTTCTTATATTAGAAGAATCACTTGGATATTCATGTAAATGGAGAAGTCAAGTAGGCAGATGGAGATTCATGTTTGTATTTATATTTGGGAGCAGGGACTGTGTAAGAGATGGAAATTTGAAAATTACCAGCTTGTAGATATATTGAGAATGATGAATCCAGATGAGTTTATTAATTGAATGACTACAGATAGAGAAGAAAAGAGAACTAGAGACTGAGCTCTGGGGTATTCAAATATATAGACTTTAGGACCAAAAATGAGAAACAGCAAGAGGATTATAGCAAGAAGAAATTTTGTGACAGAGCCAGGCGCAGTGGCTCAAGCCTGTAATCCCAGCACTTAGGGAGACTGAGACAGGAGAATCACAAGTTCAAAGCCAGCCTCAGCAATGGCGAGGTGCTAAGCAACTCAGTGAGACCCTGTCTCTACATAAAACACAAAATAGGGCTGGGGATGTGGCTCAGTGGTCGAGTGCCCCTGAGTTCCATCCCTGGTACAAAAAAAAAAAAAAAAAATTTGTAACAGGAAGAGCAAGAGAGTATGGTGTTCTGAGTATTTGTTTGATATGTTCCATGACAACATTTTTTGTATTAACTAATACGAAGAAATGATGACAGCAATAAGCGTATATCAGATTGTTGGGGCAGGTTGAGCCCCAGGGCTGCTTTTGTGGGTTGATAACCTATGAGGTCACTCAGGGCCTCATATTGCACTTGGTCTGTTCTCTGCTGTCAGACCAAGTGCAATGTATTAAAATGCATATTGTTTTACCGAGCCTGCCCTTCTGTTTTCATTTTACACTGCGATCTACAAATTATTTAGCTCTCGCTAGAGCTTAGAGTGTTTGATGATAGGAAATGTGAGGTAAATATTTTGTCTTATTTTGAATGATGTTTTGGGTATGTGATATATAATATAGAAACAACTAACTTATTTACAGGAAAAAACATCATTATTTTCTATTTAAATCATTCCTTTTCCCTGCTATCCCCTATACTTAGCTTCATAAGCTTTTCAAAGAGAAAGAAATTTCCTGGTTACTAAAAGATTTTAAATTGTGTGCTTAGTTGTACTAATTGCTTTCTGAGTAGAAGTATCTAATTCAATAAGTATATGCTTTAGAAATGTGTATATTTGGATTAAAATCCTGTCTCTGTTTTTGAAATAACTATGACCTTGAGGAAAATTAAACTTTTTGAGCTGCATTGGCTTCATCAAAATAGCAGAGTTTATAATGTATTTTTTCAAATAATACAAATACTACATTTAAACTCTTGACACACATTAAGTATTCATTAAATGGTAGTTATTATTATGATGTCTTAGAGAAAATTAATTGTTCCATGTCTTCATTTTCTCTTTTGAAATTAAAATGTCCATAAGCACACCCTAAATTGGTGGATTTAAAAAAGGATAGTACATAATTTTCTTTATTCCTATAGCAGAATAACTAACTTTATTTCATTTTTGAATAGGTAATACATTCAACTGCATAAAAGTAAATTGTGTGAACAATTGCATTGTGAAAGGTCCTTTCTTCCCAACTCTGTATTCCCCTCTCAAAACTTAACCTCTTAATATTTTTGTGTGTCCGTTAACATCCTTTTTGTCTTTCAAAACAACAGACATAATAACTTCTTGTTTGCCTTGCATTCTTTTTGTTTTAATTTGGCAGTTTATTATAGATATTATATCACTATTGATATGTATGGATTTACTGGTTTTTTTTTTTCCTAAAGAATATTGAAGTGACCCTCAAAGAAGCAGGAGCCAAAGGAAAAACTAGTGGTTAAACAAAGAGTGTATAATTGATAGGAGTATAAATAAGAGCTGTCTGGCAGTAGCTGGTTATCCAAATGTTCAACCTTTTAAAGGTTTTAAGGTCTTTTCAAGAACAGCACATTTTTTGTATTTAAATTGAAGTTTAATAAGTTGATTTTCAAAAGAGTTTTGGAACTTTAATTCTCTAAGTTCTAAAATATTTTAGATAAACTCAAGTTTCTGATTCTTTAAAGATGAAAACCTTTCTCTGAGAAAACATCTGGTCCTTTTGATTTTGTGATATGTAGCCCTTTTACCACTCTCCTGACTTATTTATGCAGTTGGTCTATTTTCTTCTGACTTCTGGAATTAGTTTTGAAATTTATATTAATGTATAAATCATTTCACCGGATTCTCAAGTTATCAATTATCTCAAGATGATTGAAATCATCTCATTTACTTTTCATATTTATTACATGTAACTGATTATTTCCTCAGAATGATTATTTTATGTTACTGATTTGTTATGATATATCTTTATATATATATGTCTCATGTGTCAATTATAGAAATTTAAAACTAATGTCACTAACACAAAAAGCTTATTTTCATGTAAATGAAAGAAAAAAATAGTTAATTTAGGCCTGGAACACACCTATAACCAGTATATAATAATGTAAATTTTGATGACTTATATAATTATTTGTGCTGTTTTACTTTCAATGTAATTGCTTCCATTTTTATTATTAAATATAAACTAGCATATTTTAAGATGACATTCTTAAAATATCATCTTTAAAAGATCATCTTAAAGGGATGAGTCTCTATTTTTACAGAGTACATGTAATTGCTTTTTATTAACTTCAAACACATACCAAAATAGGAAAAACAATATTATATAAATGTAACTCCTTCAACTCATTACTTGAATTCAACAATCAATTTTATGCTTTTTTAGTTTCAATTGTTTCTTTTCCCATTTTTTGCTTGTTAAAATATTTTGAAATAAAATCTACTTTTGTAGGTAGCTCAGTACATATTACAACAGAGAGGAAACATTGAACGCAAACCTAAATCTTATCAAGCCTGCATATCTAAAAGTTTATGGAAAATATGGTTAGTAGAGAAAAATAAATGACGTGAAGATATACATAGCCAAATCAAAATATGGTAAATTCTACTAGACAAATGACACAAAAAATAGCAATGATGGGAAGAGCCTTAGGATAGATACCATTACAGATGTAGTTGTGGGAATTGTTTGGATTCTAATGAACTGAAAAACCAAACAAAAAGCAAATTCAAACAAAACATGAGAAGACCCTTGAGAGACAGTCATTAAGTGTACATAGAACCTAGGTTGTATTAAAACATTCATGTTAAAGTGTTCAATAACTGTACTGTAGTGCTATATCTGCTTTTTTTTTTAATAAAAAGGAAAAACAAAACCTTTAAAGTTCTAAAAAATAATGTTATTACAGGAAAAAAGTCATATTTTCAGAATTCTTTTACTTTATTATCTAGATTGTTGGAAGCAGTTCACTGGGCTATTATCTTTAGGTTTGATAACTGAAAATTTATTTTCTCTTACAGAACTTCCTATACCATAAATATACTTGCCATTTTTAAAATTCTGAAAAATTTTAGAATTTCTTCTGTATTGGAGGCTTTTTTTTTCTTTCAAAGAAAGCTTATTCAAAATGAATGTTGCCAGTATGAAGGCTTCGTTGCTTTGGCCAAGTCATCTGACAGGGGTTTAAACATCCTCAGGAACAATGATTCAGTAAAAGGTGGATGTTGCTTGTCCCTAAGGTACTTATGCAGCACAAACTGAGAGACACTTGATACCACAGAAAACAGAGACATCATGTTTTAGCCAGAGAAATCAACCTAATGGTGAGATTTCAGACAGAAGAGTGAGTGGAGCACAGGAAGAGGTGTTTTCAGTTGAGAACCAGACAGGGAAAGCTGAAGAACTGTGTCTAGGTCCCTGCTTTTGGGCTGAGGCATTGATTCTCTGGCTGGGAGGCAGACTGGCTTCTAAGGACTCACAACTCAGCACTCCTAAGAATTGTCCATGGCTGAAGGATCAAGAGATTATGTTGCTTACCTTCTATAAATACAAGGGTATAACACCCTGGCCTCAATTGGAGACATCTCTAACAGGCCATGTCAGTGAGGCAGGATATCAACTGAAGTCTCTGCTGCAAGTCATTTGCTATTAATTTCTTATACCCAGTCTTGCTTCCGCCATTCCTCTATAAATGTTGTTCCTGAAAGCACCAAGAATCCTCACATTCACCTATCATTGTCTCATATTCTTTTTCCATGGAATATGACCCACAGCAGCACCTCCCTGAGAAGGGTAATTACATATAATATCTCCAAGTAGTTGACCCTAATCAACAGTATAATAAATAACACTCAGCAACTGACTTCAGGGGAAAATGACTTGAAATATGTTGAATGTCAAGACTAAGAAAATACAGGAGTTTAGTCACTGAAATAATCAGATAGAACCTGGAAAACACTTAGATGGGACAAGTAAGGGCTATAAAATTGACATAGTAGAGCTGTTTTGGGGTGGAACGTATAGTTCACTGTATCTAGTAAATCCAGTGGAATAGTTTCTCCTTTAGGCTACAGAGTAAAGGAAAGGTCAACAATATAGCTATTTGAAGTGGACACTCCACCATTAGAAAGAGGAAAGATATCACTAACTCATTTTCCAAAGACCTTCTTTAGGATATTACCTGTTATGGTCATGATCAAATTCATGCCTTGTTCTTGAAAAATGCTGTCTCAGTGTCAATACTTTCAAGTTTGTAATTTGGGGGCTAAATTATATCCTTTGGATGTACTTAGTTTACAGGACCTTTTGGTCTGAAATATTATCTTTGTACTCAAAAGAACTACATTTCTTTTTAGTTTACATCTTGAAAAAAACTTCTAAGTTCTTTCTACTTTAGGCTCTAAGTATTAAACATCACAAAAATGCCAAAGATAAAGTAAAAAATGATGAAAGAATAATTGGGAACAAGTGATTATTCTGTAATATTAATATGAAATCAATCAGATACTAAGTAAATGGCTTGAAGTTTTAATATAGAAGAGCATGAAGAATTAAAAATGTTAATTGAATATGGGTATTGTCTTATTAATGAAGATACATATTTTGATGTATTTTTTCTTGGTTTTAATTAATCTATGTAATGATATAAAATATCACTTCCAAGAAAATGACATGTGATTCTCATATAGTGTTATGATGAATATAGTACTATTAAAAACATAATTAGAATATTATACAGTAAAATTTAACTTATATACTATTCATGATAAAGCAAACATTAAATAGTAAATGTACATCTAAAGTACAGTGACAACTTATGTTCATTACTTGATTCAGCAAATCTAGACGATTGGAAAAAAAAAAGGGATTGAATTTAGGTTCTTCTATTTACCCTTGACACTGTGTATAGTTCACATAGCTTTCTCATCAAGAGTACATGTGATAACAAGAAAATATAATACTAGTGCTGTACCTGACACTATCAACTATAAATTCCTACAATATGATATAGTAGGAGATTCAAGAATCTAGAATTCTCTGAGTAGTGAAAGATCTATTGAATTTTAATTTGCAGCATTAAATAAGTTATTCAACAGTACTTCAGACTATGGACTGAGTTCTTCATAATAAATCTTTTCAAAATAGAAAATTTCACTACTCAGAGGTTCTTATTCTTCAAATGCAGGCAGAGTGTTTGCTTTAGTTACTTTACAAATGACAGCTATGATTCTGTGTCAAAGGCAGTTTTAAAAATGGATGAAGCCCAGGATAGGCTGTGTTTGTGAGGAATGCTAGGCAGAAATATATAATCCAGTCTCTCTCCATGTCACTAGCTTTGAAAAGCAATTTTTATGATTGAATCTTTTGGATCTTTCATGTCATATACCCCCAACTAGACCCGTAGCAGTGGGGATTATTGCCATGAAACTTTGTCAAACTGGAATAGTTGAAGACTAGATAAGAACAGCCCTGCAGGAAGGAGACCCAGGAACAGACTGGAGAAAATGCAGAACAGGAATGAGGAGTAGCCAGAGGAGAAAGATAAGTGAGAAATTAACAAAGGGAAATGTGGTTGACTTCATAATTTGCTCGTGGAAAATGCTGTATGTTTGCACTAAATGATGAGTTTCTTCATTGGTCCCTCTGAAAAAGAAACTCATTTCTTTTTCAGAACATTAATACTATTGACAATTTTCATTTTTTTTGGGGGGGGGTTGCTTTTGTGAAATGTTAAAGGTTTAAGAAATAATTAGTATTACTTTAAAATTAAGACATAGAATATAAGCAAAACAAAATAGCCTTTATTGTTAGTATAGAGAAGAAGATAGATCCATTTAGGGAGAGATTATGGAGAGAATATATCAGATTATGATCTGTAATCTAGGCACAGATGAAAAGTCCCTGAGTTCTGGATTGTTCTGCAGGCACAGGTGTGCTAATCACTTGATGAAAAGGTTAGTGGATGATGACCATAAGCCTCCAGTTGCAACCTCTCCCTTGCACTCCTGGCTTATACACCAGTTGCTTGGATGACTTGTGTTTTCCAGAGACAATGCATTACTAGGTCTGAATTCAGATGCCTCCACAACCAGCTCCCCAGCCTGACACTCAGTTCCTAAATTTAGTGCCTCCATTTCCAGAAAGGAAACTGAACTATACCATTTATTCTAATTCTTATTTTTCTAGACAGTTACCTTTTAAGTGATATTAAGATATAATTTATATAAAGTAAAATTCACCAGCTTTGGTAGTACAGTTTGATAAATTTCCATAAATGTAGACAGTTATGTACCACCATGATAATCATGATGTAAGACCTTGCGATCTTCCAATCAATCCTCTGTTCCATCCAGAACCTTTAAAACTGATTTGCTTCCATCATCAAACTATATCCTTTTGTAGACTTTCATCTAAAAGGAACTATATTATAACAGAAGTGTGTCTTCTTTGTTTTACTTCGTGATAGTTTAGAGATTCATCTATGAATTATTCATTTCATCTTATTGCTGAGTAAAATTCCTTCGTATGGTTGTATCAAAATTTGTTTATTCATTTACCAGTTGATAAGGTTTAATTTTTTCCAGTTATGGTTATTACAAATAAAGCTGTATTTATATTCTAGTGTAAGTCTTTGTGGGAAATTCCTTTTCTCCATGTAAATACCTATCAGGTGGTAAGTGTACTTTTACTTCATCAACAAATGCTAAGTTGTTTTCCAAAATAATTGTGATTTTAGTTTGCATATTCCTAATGACTGATGATGTTGATAAGTTTTTACATTCTTATTGTTCATTTGTATTTTTTCTTTGTTGAAGTGTCTACTTAAATCATTTGTTCATTTTAAAATATGATCATCTTAATATTGAATTCTAAGAGTTCTTTAAATATTCTGCATACAAATCCTTTACTGAATTCATGTTATATGTATTTTTTTAACCTGTGACTTTTACTTTTTTCATTTTTTTTTGGTACCAGGGATTGAACTCAGGGGTCCTCGACCACTGAGCCACATTTCCAGCCCTATTTTGTGTTTTATGTAGAGACTGAGTCTCACTGAGTTGCTTAGCACTTCGCCCTTGGTGAGGCTGGCTTTGAACTCGGCGATTCTCCTGTCTCAGCCTCCCAAAGTGCTGGGATTACGAGTGTGAGCCACCGCGCCTGGCTCTTTTTTCATTTTTTAATCAGGATCTTTTGGATTATATGTTTTACATTGTTATGTGTCAAACTCAACAATTTTTATTTTATGCATAGGGTATTATTCATTTCATCTTTTCTAAGAAGTATCTTCTTAACCTATGGTCACATTTTCCCTATGTTTTCTTCTAGGGATTTAAAACTTTTAGTTCTAAAAGTTGGGTGAATTACCTAAGTGGGTGAGTCAAGTTACTTTTGATAAATGCTATAAGGTGAGGGGTGAGGTTGACCTTCTTCACTGTGGATACCCAGCTGTTCCAGCAACTTTTTCTAAAAAGATTATCATCTTTTTCATTTTCCATTGTGTTGCCAGGTAGCTTTGCCAAATATTAATTAACACATGTATAAATCTCTTCCTGGGCTCTCTTTAGTTCCACTGATTTATACGGCTCTCTACATAGATATCATACTGTTTTGGTCAGTTTGGTAGTGTAATTGTTTTGATAACTCTGGTTCTTTGTATTTTCACATAAATTTTAGAGTCCATCAATTTGATCAAACAAAAGGAAGGGTGGAGTGTGATTTATGTGACATTGCATCTGTTAATTTGAGGGAAATTACTATCTTAATAATATTGAGTCTTGCTTGTCAATCTTTAATTTTTTCTAACATTTTGAAGTTTAAAATGTATAAATCCTGTATCTATTTAGTTAAAGTGATTCTTGAGTTTTAATATTTTTCATGTTGTTACTATTTATATCTTTTTATCAAATTTTCAAATTATTTACTGCTCATATACAGAAAATAAATTAACTATTTAAATGCTTGACAAATTTATTTTAGTTCTAGTAGTTTTTGATGAGGTTACTAGAGTTTCCTATAGAGATGATCATACTGTCTTTGAATAAGTAAATAAAGATTTACTTCTTTCTTTACTTTCCATGTATTTTTATTCCTTTATTGCATTGACTAAAACTTTCAGGATAACATTGACTAGGAAACATGAGGTTGTACATTTTGCTTTATCTCCAAATTTGGGGAAATGTACTCAGCCTTCCAGATGAGGTAGGTGTTGGTTTTTCAGAGGTGCTCTTTAAAAGTTTGAATGAGATCTAGTACATTCATAGTAGACTGAGAGGAGTTTTTATTGTTGTATGTGTGTGTGTGTATGTTTAAACTGTGAGGCGATGTTAACTTTTGTTAGAAGCTTAAAAGAAATCTACTGAGATGATCATGTGTTTTTTCTCTTTTATTCACATATGGTGGTCAGTTACATGATTTTCAAATACTAAATCAACATTGCATTCCTGGAGTAAAATTCAGCTGGTCACAATATAATATCCTTTCAGCATACTACCAAATTCACTTGGCTAAAATTTTAACAGGGTTATTCTCATCAATGTTCATTGATGCAATCAATGTACTACATACACTACATCAATGTGTAGTACCCTGTATTAGTAATATATTTCTTTTGTAATGTCCTCATCCAGTTTTGTTAGGCTGTTGCTGTGACTTAAAAAGTGTTTTCTCCTGTTCTAAAATAATTAGTTTAGAATTGTTGTATATCTTTAAATATTTGGTAAAATGCATCAGCAATGGCACCTGGATCTGTAGTTTTCATTCACATTTTCCTCTCTGAGGAGCTTTTCAATTTCTTATTTGAATATGGATATGAATATGTTTAGGATGTATCTTCTGTGAGTTTGGGGAGATTGGCCATTTTCCAAGGCAAGTATCCTGAAGATTTGATCCATAGAATGAGAGGAATTATGCTAGGATGGTTTGAAAAGTGAACCTTAGAGTGGGCAGAGGGGTCACACTGTAGCTGGAGGGCACACTGAAACCCTGTGAGGATCCCCATGTTTGGAAACTGCATACTTTTTCATTTGAATTTCAGTCAAAAGCCAGATGTTATTGTCCACTCTTCTCTCCCTGAACTGTTTCACTAATTGTTTTGTCACCTAGACTGACACCCCTCAGAATATAGTATGGTACTTAGTATATTAATAATCATACATTGAATGGAGTTTGCTTATCTTTCATTATTATATATAAGAGATTTAATTAAATGTTAATGTACTAAATGGAGACAAAATTTGAGCAAAAGAGTCTATCGGAACTCCAGTCTAAACATGGGATAGATCAACAAGACAAGTGTCTACTCATTGTTCTGTTTTTGATCTATTAGTGGTCTGCCCACCTCAATTTTTAAATAGACTTTATATTTTAGAGAAGTTTTGCATTCATAGAAAAATTAAACAAAAAAACATAAATATTCCATATATCCCCTTTCTGAACTTATACATTGCCTCCCTACTGTTTGAACAATTCTTTTAAAAGTTCACATACTGAAAATTTAATCCCCAACTTAATCCCCAACTTCATACACTAATGGTTTTGGAGGTGGGGCCTTTGGGAGGGTGGGTCCCCATTAATGGCATTACTGTCTTCATAAGAAGAAGAAAGACCCAAGTTGGCATGCTTGCTTAGTCTTGACATGTGATTCCTCCCAACATGTCAAGATATAGCAGAAAGATATCACCAGATGCCACCACCATGCACTTGGAGCTTTCAGCTTCCAGAACTAGGAGTCAAATAAACTTCTACTCTTTAAAAATTGCACAGTCTCAGGTATTCAGTTATAGCAACACAAATCTACTAAGACAAAAAATTGGTACTAAGAAGAGGGGCTCTTTCTATGCAAATGCCTGAAAATAAGTGGCTCTGGAGTTGGGAAATGAGTAGAGGCTGGAAAAACTTTGAAGCAAATGCTGGAAGGAACCTTAATTGCCATGAATAGAGTATTAAGAGTGATTCTGATGTGAGAGTTTTGAAGAAAGATTAGGAAAAGTCTTGGATTTCTCAGATTATCTAAGTGGTTGTGAATAGAGAGCTAATAGAAATGTGGATAGTAAAGGCTATTTTGATGAGATGTTGAATGAAACGAAGGAAACATTACTGAGAAATGGAGTAAAGACCATTATTATAAAGTTGCAAAGAGCTTTACTGCATCTTGTCTACAGCCCAGCACTTTCTGAACTGTAGAACTTATGACCTATGAACTAGGATATCTGGAGAAGATTTTAAGCAAGAAAGTAGGCTGCTGTACAACTCCTTTAAATCGCTTACAGGTAAATGACAGAGCAAAGGGATGACTTAAAAATTTATAAGAGGGAAACACAGTGGAAATATTTTGAAAATTCTCAGTCTGCCTCTGCAATAGAGAAGGAAAGATAATTTTCAGGAAAGGAAACCAAAGGTGTGACCCATTAGTTGTTGGCTATGAGCATTCTTATTTATAAAAGAGATCACCAAAATGATGGGAGAGAAGGTATTTTGGAGATCATTTAGGATGCCTCTCTCTTTACATGTCCAGATCACAAAGAGGGAAAAATGAATTTGAGGGATGAGCCCAGATCACACTCTATGTGTTTCCTCTTCAGGGTTGATGGACTATTTGTGTTTGCTCTTCAAATTTTGGCATAACACTCCTCAGTCAGTCCAAATGTGGCTCAGACGGGCCCAAGGTGTAGCTTGACCTGCTGCTCTGGAATGTGGAAGCAGTATGCCTCATGCTAATTATGCAGGCTGGTAGAATGCAAGAGCTTTGAAGTCATGGAGCCCTCCAAGTAAATTTCAAAGGATGTATTGAACCATCAAGCCACCCATTCTGGGTGGAGACTTGTCACACAGGCAGAGCTACCAAGGGAGAGCCTCCATGCTGAGTGAAAATGTACAGTTGGAGCTGCCACAGACAGTCCCCATCAGAGCAATTCCTTCTAGGGACAAGGGATCAAAACTGACACTAAGACACTAGAACTGTAGAACTACCAGTGTCCAATGCCAGTCTAGGAGACCTGAAGCCTGTGCTGAGCCCAGCAAAGACATGGGAGCCATGCTGCCCAAGGCTTTGGTGGCCCGACTCCTGTACCAGTATGCCTGAGGTATATATAAAGCAGAGTCAAAGGAGATTATTTTGGGGCTTTACAATTTATTATCTTTTTCCCTATTGAGTTTTAGATGTAGGCCCTGTCACTCATTTTGTCTTGCCTATTTCTCCCCTTTTGAATGGAAATGCTTGTTCCACCATTTTGGAAGTAGAAAGCTTGTTTTTAATTCATAGGCTTACAGCTGGATTAAATTTGCCCAAGGATTAATTGTGCCTTGACTCAAGTGATTCAAGTGGATTCCGAAGTCTGCACATTTGAGTTGGTGCTAGAATAAGTTAAGTTTGTTCTGTTACCTCACTTCAGTTATCACTATACTTATTCAACTGAGAATTCCATGTGAGCTGTAATACTGTGGTCATCACCAAAGGGATATTCCAAGATTGTGAATGTATCACAGTGGTATTGGCAAGGTTTCCCCTTGATACACACACAAAAGAAAAAAGAAACTTTCTATCATAATTTGTAGCACTCAAAGGAACAATAATAAACATTCTACTTGAAAATGGTGGGTAGTGAATTATGTTTTTTGATATGTAACAGCATTGGTGGTACTGAAAATATTATGCATATCAGCATAATCAAAAGTTGAATGTTAGCTTCCTAATTTTATTAATCATATCATATAAAGGAAGTTGTTTTGTCACTTTGATCTCATGTTTTTTCATTAATTTAAAAATCTGAGCTCTTTTAAGTGAAATGAATAGGAAAATTCTTACCATATGGATTATAAATATTAAACCCTCATAAAATTTGCTCAGTTTTGAGATATTTATCTCAAGTTTACTAGAATTGAAATATATCTATATAGAAAAGAATGACAAAACTTTCTGGAAAGGTTTTTGATAGATAAAGAAGAGAGAGTTGAATAAAAGTAGGTGATGAATAATACTTGACTCATATCAAATTAAATTATAGGCTTTAATTTGATATGAAATTTCTTGCTCAGGAAAACTTGAAGTGTTAACTTCAAATTGGTCAATCAGAGTAGAAAAACTCAGGAAAATATAACAACCACAATTTAGGGTAAAAGAAACCTAGGAGAGCTTGGGCAAGTGCCCAGATTCCTTTAAAATCAATTACCGAGATACATGGAAGTGATCTTAGAGTAGAATCTGGTGTGTTGTAAAGGCCAGATATTTTAATTCTATTTTACTTTGAAAGAAAAGCAGAGGTAGAATATGTAATAACATAGACAGTGTAAATTGAGTCATCTTCTCAAATCTACAGTATATCTTTTAGAATTGTTATCCATACTTCATTCATCTACCTCAAGTTTTTGGCAGATTTATTAGGATGAATTATGTATAAAATGAAATAGTAGGTAGGAATCATTTAGATTCTTTTTAGAGATTATGCTTGGAATAATGTAATATTTTAATTGCTATTTGCATGTGCACTAATAAACATTGAAAACAGTTTTGGATGTGATCCTATTGGCACTTGAAATTGTAAGAAATCTATTATCTCAATAGAATACTATTTGCTCTAGTATGAAACAATTTTGAAAAGTTTCAGAGTAGAGAATTAACTTTTCGTTTTAGTAAAAAAACATGATGGACTGTAAATTGTTTTAGTGATTCAAATTAAATCACACTTACAATTTTTAAACATAAAAGTTTTAGAAAGCAAAATATCAAATGTCAGAAACAAAAAATATTTTGTGTGTAGTTTTCCACACTAACATGTAATATTCATTAATAAAATATAGTTTTTCTTTATTATAGACAAAGCAAATGTTCTGTATATCACCCTAGAGAAAGACCATTTAGAAATAAACAAGCGATGCCTAAGGAGATGTGTAATTTAGCAAAAATAGTCACCCAAGCTGAGTTATCTTTTGGGGAAAGGAAATAGGAGATAAACAACTATCCTGAAGGGAGTTGATTTGAAAATAAATTAAACATTTTCCCATGAGAGGCACGGCTTTAGAGAGAGATCAAGTATTTGTGAATACCACCCAGCATCCATTCACAACTAAAAGAACACCCAGATGACACTAAAACAAAGGTTTTCTTTTGTAGTGGTCCATTTGTAAGTTTTCTAAATTGCTCATAATCCAATAAAAATCTCACTGGTCTTTTGTTATTTGTTTAGAAGGATTCTTATATTTTCAGCATTTTGAAATTTATTTTCTTTCATTAATATTTTTTGAGTCTCCTCTTCAATTAATATTCTGTATTTCAGTCTTATTAACATCATTGTTTTCCTTAAAGGTCAAAGCAAATTTCTTATCTTTAAAGATTTGCCAATTTAATTTTTTATTAGTGTCTGAAAGTCCTTATATCTCCTGACTTAACCTTACAGTAAATTTAATTCTATGTTAAAGAAATAAAGATTGTATTTCAACTTTTGCTAAAGGAAATCTTCAGAACTTTCCATCAAAAATTTCAATAGAGGAACATTTAGTTTCTACAATTTATTGAAATATTCTAGCTATCATAAACATTTGAGGCACTATTGTAGTTTTCTCTTATCACCTCATCTGCAGACTCCTTGCAGCTAAAACAGAGAGCCAAGCTCTTCATCCACAATGGATGATTGTAGGAACCCCACAATCATCTTCAGAGACATCTATTTTCCTTTTGGTAGATACTATCTTCCCATGTCTTGACTACAAGGTATCACTGTAAAATCCAAACTCAAAATGGAGTCACTGTGGCTCAGGCCTGCATATATCTGCTAACCTGCTCTTTGTGCTTCTGTGATTAATGCTTTGCTATGCTTGCTTCTCACGGATGGGGGACTGGGGGGGGGGGCAAAACCACAGGATGCCAGACCCCCTGGCCAGTTACCTAAAGTTCCAGGAACTGAAAGGGGACATAGGAGGCACTGTCATGGTTAAACTGTAAATAACTATAGATTAAATATCTGCCAAATCATGTTTTCCTGAGTCATGTAGCTAGCCCACCCTATAATAACCTTTCAAACCTTCACTTCGGGGTCAATCTCTGAAGGAAAGGAGAGCTGACCCCAATCGATTGGCCTGTGTGCCTATTTCCTCAATAAACTTTGCTGCTTCTGCAGAGTTGCCTGGGCCGCACTTCTTAGGGAGAGGTGCGGGTTGGATGCAACAATCACATCTTTTGGTTTTACTTATTCCACTGCTCATATTTGAAGAATTATCCAAATAGCTCCATTAATCAAACAATCCATGTGAGATTACTCCTCTTTCATTCTGTATTTAGCCCTATTTGATACATATTTCCACAAGGATCTGTGGCTCAAAACCTTTGTTCTTCGCCTTTTTTAGAGTTCTATATTCTGAACATTATCCATGCTAGTAGGAATGTAAGAAAATTGTTCAAGTAAATTTAAGCATATGGATACTGCAACATAAGACTTATAATACTTATTTTCATTTGTTTCTTAAATCATAACACTTTATTCACAAACACCAGACTCCTATAGTCAAGTTCAGTTCACCTATTGGTGTTGCACTTGCCAAAGGAGAACCTGAAAAAATTTGTCAAGTGCATATAATTTGCTTGGTGGGTGATTCCAGTACTTGGAATCAGGAGAGTGAAAGAAACCACAAAAGCTATGTCACTAAGGAAGATGCCGCTCTAGACAAATGGAGGTTAATTCCATTACAGAATTGTGTTGCAGACTGTAGATTTCACAATAAGATTACTTTTTTCCTGGGATATGAAAATTAGCATAATTTTAAAAACCAAAATCCCTGTATGTCATTGGGTGAATCTTTGGGAGACATTTTTGCCCAGTACTTCTTACGGCCCTTTGGAGGCCTGAACTTATTCACCCAGCTAAGAAATAAATGTTTCCAAGTTGAGAATGGCAGTGTTTATATTAAGCATATTTCATTACATTAATACATAGAGGTGAGATATTAGGGGTTACTTATAAGATATATGACAGCATCTGCTACATACATGTACCCTCTTCATAACCTTTGCAGACTTGGTAGTTATAATATTTGAGAAATAGGATGGCCTTAGTTTTGTGATTATTAAATTTGTGTCAATTTGGCCTAACAGATGTCTGGGTAGCTGAGAAAACATTAATTATAAGTGTGTATGTGAGAGTGTTTCTAGGAGAGATTAATATTTAAATTAGTAGGCTGAGTAAAGATTTACCATTACTAATGTGGGAAAGCATTATTCAGCCTGCTGTGGGTCCAAGTGCAATAAAAAGATGGAGGATGGAAAAATTCTTTTTCTCTCTTCTCAAGCAGGTGCATCCATCTTCTTCTGACCTAGAATATCAGAGCTCCAGGTTCTTGTATCATTGGTTTTCAGGGCTTATACTAACATTCTCAAACCCCCGTATCTCAGCACTTGACCTTAGACTGAATTAGAGTAGTGTCTTGCTGGTTTCTCCAACTTGTAGATGACACATCATAGGACTTTTCAACCTTTATAGTTGCATTAGTCAATCCTATGTTAAATTTCCTTAGCTGGGCATGGTGGTGCAAGCCTGTAATCCCAGCACTTAGGGAGGCTGAGACAGGAGAATCGTGAGTTCAAAGCCAGCCTCAGCAACGACGAGGCGCTAAGCAACTCAGTGAGACCCTGTCTCTACATAAAACACAAAATAGGGCTGGGGATGTGATTGAGTGCCCCTGGGTTCAATCTCCAGTACCAAAAAAAAAAAAAAAAAAAAAAGAAATTTCCTATATATCTGTTATTCTCTTGGTTCTGTTTCTCTGGACTACTTTAACCAATATGAGTTTCTAAACTGTTTAGCTAAAGTCATCCTAGGAATTTATCTTCTCAGCTATCCATATTATAAAAGTTAAGGAATATAGGCCAGATACTTTTTTTTGTTTCATATATAATATAGTGAATATTTACTAGCACTGAATAAATTCCAAATTCTATTCTATATACTACTAAAGGAATCACTTGACACAACCTTACTCGGTAGTTTCTATTATCATTTTACTTTTTACAGATTAAGAAACTGAGTCAAGATAAGTTACTATATTTGTGTACAATCACACAGCTTTTATGGAATTGTTTCAAACCAGGAATTCTAAATCTCAAGCCCTTGTTTGCTCAAACCTCCTTAATCCACCAGTGCCAGGCTGGATTAATATCTAGCCCTGTTAGGACATGTTCAATTTAGGACTGAAAAAATGTTTCTTATGGTCATTTTGGTAGAGTCTTTATGATTGAGAGATAGATGCATATGTGTATATATATAAATGTCATGTCAATATATAAAAATACATCAATATAAATACATACCAATATTTTATATAAATCAAACATGTGTTTTATTTCTATAAAATATGTAAAAATTGATATATATTTTAAATGTACATTTTATAAAAATATATATAATTTTATATTTTATAGAAATATATATAGAGAGAGCACGCACTAGTAGTAGTGAAAACCTATATGGATATCTAATGACCTTCTTAAACATTTGCATTTGATGAAATGGATTTCATTGATTCCTCTTCACTCATTATTGTTTTAAACAGAGCCATATACGTGCAAATCAAATCTCCAAGCAGTTTCTTAACAATTGCTCATTACTTGGTTTTACTACACACACCATTGCATTATAGTACCAAATGTTATATATATATATAAAAAACATATACATATGTGTGTGTGTGTGTGTGTGTATAGATAGATAGATATGGATATATAGCAGGTTTAAGCAGGAAAGAGAATGAAGCCACAGAAAGAATAACTTAGAAAAGTTTCAATTGTGATAAAGGGACACACAATGCATAATGATGTACATAGAGATTAGCAACACCACTGGGAAGACATTCCCACCCCCAGGTCTAAAGGAAGAAGGAAGGCAAAGAACATAGAACTTGGTGTGAACTGGAGCTGGGGAGACCTAACCATCTAGCTACCTAGCTGAGTTGGTGGGAGGTGACCTTACCACCTCTTGGGGGTAGAAAACACTGATAGGAGAGATTGAGTCCAGAGCTGGGGCAATAGGAAATAAATAATTCCATCTCTCTTTCCTCTAATATCAAATTAAGGGAAGAAATAACACCATATCTCTTTACTCTAATTTCAAATCCAGCAGGCAGAAATATTGCATTGTACAGAACTCAAAAGTTGGACACTTGGGTCACAGAAGAACAAAGAAAAGCAGATCAGATTTAGAGGGGTGTGGTACTTTAATAACTAGCAGATACTCAAATTTTGATTCATAAATAGGCCTTATATTTATCTTTATTTAAAAAGCTACTCTCTACTATAAATGTAAAAATGTCTGTTTACATTATTTGCTGTAATGCAACTAAATTTCTTATACAGTAAGGATACAGTATTTATTTCCTCTGCTTCACAGTGTTGCTTTGTATATCATCAAAACTCATTTATATTTTTAACATCATGAAAGATCATTCTGTCAACTGTCTACCTAAGTTGAAGAATTGGTGGTGGTTATGTAATATGTCCTTGATCCCCTAGATATTTAGACATACTTAGGCATTTTTTTCAGTGTTTCTTGAGATTATAAGCAACATATGAAATTAATTGAAGGGAAGAATAAACAGTACTTCCTCAAATATGTAAAATTGGCTATGTATATGAAAGGCAAAGAAAAGAGGTTATAAATAACATGAGTAAGGAGTAGCTATTAATAGTTCATATAGGGAGAGAATCACTGTGTCATAGATTTAGAATAAGAGAAGTGGATTAAGCTGTTTTGGGTTTTGAACTGAAAAAAGAAAATGGAATATTTAACTTTTACATTGGAAGTGATGACTGGAGAAAAATGTATCTATTAGCTGAGTATGGATTATTAAAAGGAAGAATAGGATTCTATAATTAACGTGTAGCTTTTATACACCAAACTTTGTTATTTTGAACATGAGTTTGTTCCTGCAGTTAGCTGATGACCCTGAAGTGAAAAAGAACAAACTCAATACAATGAAATAACAAATTTATAATTAAATTCCAACATTATCTAGTCCCAGCACCTAGAGGAGGTCCAACTGTAGGATAAATCTTTGAACCTATGAAACTGGGCAATATTAAGCTGGTTAGATGATTTAAAGGCTACATAAACACCATCAATGGAAAGAGAACTGAAATTTGTCAACATGTAGGCAGGAAGCTTCCAAGCTTATTCGGAAAGACTGGAGTTTAAAGGAGTATTTCTATAATGAGCTATAGAAAATTGATGTATTTGCATGTTGATGCCAGTTATCTGTTTCAGAGTCAATGCTTCAATTTCAAAAATAAGGACTCACAACATGAGACAATTTACTCTGAACCTCTATTTCTGAGGTCTCTCTTATTTCCTGAAAATAAGCATAGGAAAAAGGAGTTGGAACTTATCTTCCTCTCAGAGTTATTGTTATTATCAAAATTATGATTACTGTTCAAGCATTTTTGAGTCTCTTTTTACTTCTTTTTTAGTACCTTTATTAAATATTATCTACACAATTATTTTTTTCTTTGTTCTTATTTTTGGGACTGGAGATTGAACTCAGGGTCCCTTGACCACTGAGCCACATCCCCAGCCCTATTTTGTGTTTTATGTAGAGACAGGGTCTCACTGAGTTGCTTAGCACCTTGCTGTTGCTGAGGCTGGCTTTGAACTCACAATTCTCCTGTCTCAGCCTCCCTAAGTGCTGGGATTACAGGCTTGTGCCACCGCCCAGCTTCTTTGTTCTTTTTAGATACACATGACAGTAGAGTATATTTTGACATAGGAATCTTCCTAATGACTTCTAGAATGTTTATATCCAAAATTCAGTTTGATTTTAAATGTATCTGCTTACAATTGTCTCGATACATAACACAATTTTCTACTTGCCAGATTTTGTACATTGTCTTATAAACATGATTCTTCTCTGTAAATGAAGGCTTGTAACTGGCTAGAATATAACTCTTGCAGTCTCTAAATTTCTAAAATGTGTTATTTCTGGGTGGAATATTCCATTTAAAATTTTTATTTCTTAATTTCATATCATTAGTCTCCCCCTCTATAGAGAGCTGTTGAATACAATTTTGGAATGAGATCAGGATTCTATAAATGAAAAATTTATAATTTTCTATAAATAAAAATTTTATAATTCAAATCCCAGATCCTCAATCTAGCTCTACATGTGGGCTAATTTTTGGCTGGATTCAATGGGTCCTGTACAACCACAAACCACCTGGAAAGCTAGAGGCCAAGGATTAGGTAAATATTGAAAGTGCTTCTTACTAATTTTTGCAAAAATTATGTAATTAATTTTTATGATGGCAGAAAAAAATTTGTATTATACCATAATTTTGAAAGCAACCATATTTAGTGCACTTACTTTTATTCCAAGGATACAAAAATAAAAGTCCAGAGTTCTTTCAAAATAAGCGTATAAAAATTTATTCCCTTCTATATGGAAAGAGTTACATCTTTCTCTGTTATTAACTGTATATGTAAGCAGGAAGTTTCAGGAGTAGCATCTATTGGAGTCATGTCATATGTAAAGTCTTTTCATAAAATGAAATAGTTTATAATTTTATTTCTGTGGTTCCTGTAAATCTGCAGTTCTAAGGTCCTAAGATCTTTTTTATTCTTTTTAAAATTTTTATTTCTCAATTTCATATCATTAGTCTCCCCCTCTATAGAGAGCTGTTGAATACAATGTTGGAATGAGCTCGGGATTCTATAAATGAAAATTTTATAATTTTACTAATTTTTGTAAAATTTACTTATGTTTACTCCTTTTAAATAGTGATCATTTTATAATGGAAAATAAATAAAAAATGTCAATGGTTTTTATGTTTGATGACATTTTCTAGAATTAGAAACAGTAACCATAAAACTGAAAGAACAATTAGTATTTTTAAAATTATAATAAAAATGTATTAAGTACCTATTAGGTACAAGGATAAACATGTAACTAAAACTTTTAACAATTTCTTGGCTTTTTTCCTTGTAAAAGCTTCTTAACACTTATAACCTTAGTTTTTAAATATGCAAATGTTTTTTGCCCTGTTGGTTACTTAACATTCCAACTCTCTTTTCTCACAATATTGCAAAATGCTTATGGATTTCACTGAGGTTATTAATTCTGTCCTTTTGAAAATGTTAAGTTCACCCATTATATATAAACAATGCATAATAGAAAATAGTGGTTTATATAGTTACTAAAGTTATAGGTTAGCAATTACTAGCCTGTCAACTTCATACTATTGTACAAAATACCTGTAATTTTCACCTTTGTCTGACTCTTCATTTAGTAAACAAAAGTATTCCTTCATATTTTTCAGTTCTTATTAGGAGTCATTTTACTTGAAATTTATTTACTTCCTTTTGAAAGTCTTATGTTCATCTAGGGCCATCTAAGTCTGTCTTCTTCAAATACTCCTCTAAATGTATTCATAACTGCTTTCTTGGTCAAACATATGTAAGAGTGGAATAAGAAAAGGGCAGAGTTAAAAGCTTACTGTAGAATTTTCTTTCCCCAAATCCTAATGAAATGAACAAAAACTAGTAAACTCTGGTAAGCAAATGACAAAACACGAGACAAATAGTTCTACCAGCAAAATCAAATGACAAAATAGTTACAACCTAGTAATGTCAGATGCACAAAGCTCAAATTCAAGAAATGGAGCAGGGCTCAATTTATTTAATCTTGTAGGAAAAGCAAAAGGGAACTATAGTTCACCAGACTTTGTTCTAGAAGCCATCATGCAGAATTACCATTACCCATCTCCACATGTATAGGAGAACAGGCCGTTTTTCACACCAGTCTGATTAGGAATAATGGAAACTATTAGCAGCTAGAAAAGGATAACACATGGAAAATGGAACAGGGCTGATTGTCTCCATCAAATTAAGACTGTTGTCTTATATATACTTGGATCTGAAACACAATGGTACCCTGTGTGCGAATAGTTTATACCACTAAATTAATTGAAATGATCCTGCTAATAGGAATCTAACAAATGCCAATGTATTCTAATAGAGACTGTATATGACCTGAAGTTAAGCTACTGAAACTCAAGGACAAAGAATAATTTTTTTGACAACCAGACCAATAAATATCACTAAAAAATCAGGGAAAAATTAGGTTTATCTGACTTTTCCATAGAAATAGTCAAAGTCATAAGAGAATGGAGCACTATCTTCAAAGTAATGAGTAATGTGACCCAAGAATAGTATTCCACTACAAGCACAAGAGAACCTACAAGATATAGCAATATTAACTCTATGTCTAAAGAAAAGAAAGAAAAAGATTCCTTGATAAGGTTAGCTAGACAATTAGAGATGAATCAAAATCATGATCTCAGATCCTGAGGTTATTGTTAATGTTTGTTGAGCATTAAAACTGTTTACATGAAGAAATAATAGTTGCAAAAATAACTTGGTGCTACCTGTTGTTACTAGGTATGTGCAAATATTTTTAAGGACTTTATTTAGTTACTTCTTTCAAAATCTTATAATGTAGATATTATTTCCATTTTATGGATGAGGAAAATGGAAGTGTCAGGTAACCAAAGTGTAGTTTAAAGGCATAGAAAGAAACAGAAATTGATCTGCACCAGCAAGAGTCAGAAAGATGCTGTCTCCTTTCTATTCCCAGTAAATACTGGTGGCCTTGCAACGCTGGGCACTCCAGTTAGTGGACACACAGTGGGTGATCATAAACCCAGAAGTGTTATTAGGGAAGCTATTTTGCAGTCTGATATGTTTCATTTTAATTTGACTTAATTTACATCACTTAAATTACTTTATATATTTTATATGTACAAACATATATGCATATATATATGCATTTATTTTTATTATATGCATACATTTATATGTTTTATTTTTTTCTATTTGCCCTTATTGTCATAGACCTTATTCTGTTTTCTCTCTTGCTATCTTTTGGATTAATATTGTATTTATTCATTTTTTCCCTATTATTTTAGTAGTTTCCCTCTACTAAAAACATTAAAACATGCTTTGTGAGCATCATTGTATTATTAAATTCAATATAAGTTAGTACTTTTATGTTCACTTGATACCCCTATTTATCCCTATCACCTCCAGGATAAATCAGTCTTAGGAATCTAAGAAAAAAGGTATTGTCTACTTTTAAATTATACAAATTGAATTTTGTTTAGCATACACTTTGGTCCTATTTTCACTCAAGATTCATTCATATAATTTTATTTGTATCAGTGATATTATTCATTTTCATTGCCATATATAACATTGCAGTATAAATATACTACAATGTTCTAGTTATCATTGTGCTATAAACCACTATAAAAGACACACTGGTTCAAAGCAACAATTATATATTATGTAATTTTTTTAATACATATTATGTTATATGTAATTATAAATGTTATATACTTCATACCATCAAACAAACAAACAAACAAACAAAAAAAGAGACAGCTTTTAGCTGCTCTCTGCTGTACTCTCCCTGTAAGATCACTTGTGAAACAAGGACAAGATTCCTAGAAGTCCTGTTTTGTGAATACAGTCTGAAAGACATTCCATAAGAATGCTTTTAGGACATTTTTTCTGTTTGAAATATTTTATAAATTCCTCCTTTGAAGATTCTATGGTGTGAACAAAGTATGCTATGGCCCTAACATGGAAGGTTTGCTAATTTGAGAATGTTATCATGGGGATAGACTGGAAATGAGAACCAATTTTATTTTATAGCCTAGTATGTTGTGGCTTTTACAATTTAAAAACTTTTTAATGTCATCTCTCTCCTTTCACATTTTTATCTTGGGCAATGGGAAGATGCCAGATGGCAATTTAAATATGCTACCTGAAAATCTCCCTAGCTAGGTCATAAAGTTCAGTGGCCACTGTTCTATTTTCCAACATTTTGCCAACAATTCTGCCTGTATATAACATGAGGCCTCTTTCCTCTCCCTTCCAGTAATATCTTCACTAACATTTACCTTCCTTTAAATCTGTACTAACAGCCTCCTTGGATCCTTTGAGCTCTTCCTAATGATTTTCTCAGGGTAGCCTTTAGACAAAGCTGATCTGAACATCAACTTCACAGATTTCAGGCACTCGTTTCTGATAAAAAATTCTGTTCTAGTCATTGTATTTGCATAAAAAGCATATTGAAATATAGTGACTTAAATCAACAGTAACCAGAGGGAGGTTCCAAGATGGCAGCCTAGACCGTCTACTCTGTGCTAGGCTCCCCAGGACCAAGGCTGGAAGTGGTGAAGGAGCCGCTTTCCACTCAGCTTCTTGGCATCATTCTGCAGCTCACCATCACCAGCAGGAGTTTCCCTCACATGTGTGTGCACAGGACCAGCGGGAGACAATAGTAGCCGCCAGCAGCGTGACTTTGGCGCCGACCGTGGAGCGCAGTTGCGGCCAGGGCCTCGGCCCAGGGCTCAGGCTCTCCAGGACTGAGAATTGAAGTAGCGGAGGTGCCATTTTCCAACCAGCTTCTTGGCATCATTCTGCGGCTCACTGTCCCACGCAAGAGTCTTTCCCGCGTGTGCGCGCGCAGGGCCACCGGGAGGCAGCGGTAGCCGCGGAGGCGTGACTTCGGCTCCAACCAGCGGAGCGCAGTTGTGGCGGGGGCTCCGGCCCAGGGCTCCACCCCAGAGTTTGCCTGGCCATGCCGGGCCTGCTTCCGCACAGGGTGACTGGCCCCAGCGCCCACCCAGCTGCGCGAGACCGCTAGCAGTTGCTACTGTGGACGGACTGTCTCCTGAGCGGACCACCGGCTATTGTTCTTTGTGGACCGCCTTCTAACACAGTGGAACTTCCTACACACCAGGGGGCGCAGGTGAACACCTGGGAGCAAAGTTTGGCCACGGTGCAGTGCACGGTGGAACAGCGACTCCACTAGCGGCTCAGAGTTTCACCCTGCCATGGGACTAGCACCCATGACACCAGCGGGGAAAGCCCAGCAAACAACGGACAACATCACCTACTGGAGGTGAAGGGAACCATACCTGTGTATTTACATTGAGACTTTTTACATTTTTATGCTTATTTTTAATTCTACTCTTTATCTTTTTTTCTAATAGTTCTATTGTTTAATATTTTTGTTTTATTTCTCTGCTCTCTTCTTCTTTCTCTTCTTTCTTTTTCCTTCCCTCTTTTCTCTCTTGCTCTTCTCCTACCCTCTAATCCCCAACAGTTGTGACATCAAATATCTGCTATACAGCGGGATATGGTAGATTG
>PVHX01023189.1:0-26248 GCA_004024805.1 Geosciurus inauris
TTCACTGAAAGAAAGTACAGCCTAGAGCCAAAAACTTTAAATGCTAAACATTAAGCTAGAGCAGATTTTTATAGCCATGTTAGAAACCTCTGCAAGGAGGGATATTGTAATGAGAAATGCTGACCTATCCTTAACAAGAATGGAAGCATAATAGTGGGTTTTCCACTATAGCACCCCAGCCTGGCTGAAAGGGACCTGTTGGCTTCCCCTAGTGGTCAGAGCTATTAGAGGAGATAGTGAGATATATCAGGCATCCTGTAGCAGGTGCTATATGCTTTTCTTGAGCTGTTTTGGGTACCACATAGATCTCAAGAAAGCTCTGAGACCATACAAGAAGAATTACATAGTTACAGAATTTGAAGATTTGGAAAGGAACTTGAGTTATCTAGATCAGCATTTGTCAGATTGGGCTCTGCCAAACCCAGGGATGGAGGAGGGTGGAGCAGGACTATGTAGAAGTGTCTGGAATAAAGCCAAGCAGGTAGGGCCAGGATGCTCCATAGCCCCATTTTATCCAAAGCACTGCTACTTTTGTATTTTTAACATACTGTGTTTGACATGGGATTATAATTTTCAAAAGATTGCATTGGTAAACATCATTTTAAGACCGCTGATCTGGTACAACTTACTTTCAGTCCAGGAATTTGCCACAAGTAATTTATACTCAATTTACCCAGCCCCAGCAATGAGGAACTATATCAGGTAGGATTCTGCCAAGAGACCAGAAACATATCTGTCACTTTAATAGATTTAACTGCAGAGAATTGTTAACTAGGTATCAGAAATTTAAAAAAAGCAAATAGGGAAGGATGTAACGGTACGAATCAGCCATCACATCTTGTGATAGGAACAAGTGGAAGAAATTGGAATTATTAAAAACTTGGAAGCTGGGAGGAGGGTATGGAGCTGGGAACCACATCCCTCAGGAGTAGACCTTGCTGATGGAGCTGGTTCTGAGATTTTATAAAAAAGCGATGAAATCCACTGGGCCACAAGATGAAGAACTGCTCTTGGGGCCATGCTGTCAAGAGAAGGCTGGAAGGAACCAGCCCTTTTTCTCCTTCTGTTTCCCTCCAGCACCCCTTTATGCGTAGAGACTGACAAGGAATCTTCTGTCAAAGGAGAACTCTGATTGGAGATTCCCAGCATCACAAAACACAGTATAGGGCTGGGGTCATAGTACAGTGGTACAGCGCTTGCCTAGCATGTGTGAGTCACTGGGTTCGATTCTCAGCACCATAATGAATAAAAATAAAGATTCATTGACAACTAAATAAAAATATTTTTAAAAAACCAAAACCATAGCAAAGAAGGTCATTAGTGAATCTGAGATGCAGTAGCTTAATAGACAATGGAGGAAACTGACCCTTTCCTAAGGTATACCATTCTATTGTTGAATCAGTTTTAAATTTAAATCAGTTTTAAAATTTCTTTCCTTTTCTGAGGCAGCTCATCTTTCTTTTCTAAGTTTTCTTTCCTTTAGGCCACAAATATTCAAAGTCCCTTCAGCCTGGCTCAAGGACATGTTGTGTAGACATTTTGGTTGCCATCCAGCAGATACCTGCCAGTTTGTCAGCATCTCTTTGAAATCTGGTTCTCAGTTTGTCAGTATCTAGTGAAAGCCTTAAGAATATGCATACTTTCTGTGTTTGCAATTCCACTTCTAGGAATTTATCCTTATGAATTTTTCATGGTGTGCACAGAAATTTAGCTATAAGGTTATTAATTTCAGAATTGCCGATAATTTTTAAAAACACAGAAAACCCACGTATGTTCGAAGATAGGGGATGGATTGGTTTAGGCTGTGGACTACTCAGCAGAGAATACAAATGATGAAGAAGTAAAATTGGCAATACAAAAAGAAAGTAGCGTTTTGATTTTAGGTAAAAAAAGACAGATATGAAATGACATGCACAACATCACTCCTTTTTGGTAGTGCATGCTTATATCCACATTTTTAAAGAAAGAGTGGGAGGATATGTACTAAATGTCCAACATATGGTGGCTATTTCGAGGTAGAGATGTTATGGTCAGTTTTAATTTTCTTTTTTTCTATTTTATTTATATTTTAAATATAATTTACAATTAATTAAAACACATTAATTGTAACACATTTCCCTTTTTAATGAAGAAAAATTAATTTGGTGCTTAGAACAACACTGTAGGTATGGATGCAAAGGCACGGGCTACAGGAACTCAGCACTGTAGGTACATGTCAACTAATGCACAGTACAATAGAATCACAGTTTTATTTTCTCTGAAAAATACAGTTCTAGTAAAACAACCTAGGATGGCATTATTTTTCTTTCTTTCATTTTTCTTTTGCAACTCTGTTGCTCCATGGTAACCTATAACAATCATTTAAAATTCAATATGTATTTTTTTCACTTTGGGAATTATGGTTCTCATGGCATGATAGAAACTGTTATTCAAGTTTTCTAACTCTTCACAGGGTTGAAATGTAATATTTAATCAACTTCATTGGGTTATAACTTAACATTCAATAGAAAGAATTTTAAGTATAAATTTCCGTAAAATTTAACCAATGTATATACTTGTGAAACCACCATCCCAGTCAATATAGGGAATACCTCGCATAACCCCACAATGCCTCCTATATCCCTTTGTAGTCAGACCCTTTTTAGTTCTGGACCTTGGCAGCCAGTTCTCCTCTTAGTATACATTATATTTGTACCTTTTAGAATTTTACATAAATGGAATCACCCAGTATGTAACTTTTGTTCCTAGCTTCTTTTTAAAAAATATTTTTTTAGTTTTAGATTGATACAATATCTTTATTATTTGTATGTGGTGCTGAGGATTGAACCCAGTGACTAGAGTGTGAGGCAAACACTCTACCACTGAGCTACAGCCCCAGCCCCAGCCCCCCTAGCTTCTTTTGCTCAGTATAATGTCGTTGCATGTTTAAGGAGCTCATGCCTTTTTATTGATGAGTAGTATTTATTGTATTAGTATGACACCATTTATTATTGATAAGCACTTGGGTTGTTTTCACTTTTGAGTTATTATGAATAAAACTTCTACAAACATAAAATTCTATTTTAAAAGCCTATATCTAGGACTATATATAAATTCCTATTGAATATCTTAAGTGTTTTTAAAAGTTTTATTAAGGTATAATTGATATTAAAATTGACATATTTAATATATATACATTTTGATGAGTTTGGACATATGCATATATCCATGATATCATCACAATAATCAAGATACTAACTAAACATGTCCATCAACTCCAACAATTTCCTTGTGTTTTCTGTTTTGTTTTGTTTTGTTTTGTTTGTTTTGTGAATCATCTCAGTCTTTTAAAAGCTCAGTTCTGTCATTGAGCATATTCGTCACTCTTCTTATCATGTGCCAACTACTCATTTGGTGAGTAAGTCTTTGTATCTTCATGGTGAATTTGGCATCAATGGAAAGATTGCCGAAGCAGTCAGGACATTGTATGCTGCTCTCTAACTCTGTGACCTTAAGCAAGACTCTTAAATGAGAACTTCAGTTTCTGGATGTGGAGAATCTAGACTATTGTAATAGATGATCCTCTTAGGGTTGGCTTCAGCTCTAAAATTCCATGCTTTGTTGAAAAAGCCTAATGATCAGATGGAGGCCAGATCTCATTTACTATGATCATGGTGGCTTTGGAGGTGACAGAAATGGCTGAGACCAGGAGGCTGAAATGATTTATTTCTTTAAACTAATGCTGTGTGCCAGTACAGGTGTAAGGCCCCAAATATGGCTTCACAGTGGATTTTTCCAAATCAATGAAATAGGGAAAGCAAATCTTTTTTGATGTCCTAGGTGACCAATTTGTAAAACAGAACCATAAAAGAATGTAATCTGGCTGAGTTGAACTTCCATGCCTGATAAAGGAAGCCAGTGTGGATCATCAATAACAGAAAAGATGGAGAACAGAAACAAAGTATGGTTGGATCTTTTAAGATCTTGGGGCTTGAATTCTTCTAGAAATCACTAAAAGGAGGTAGGTATGTTTAGAGGTAGAGAAGCCACAGAAAACTGAGAAAGCCAGTGTTCAGAAATGAAGAGAACTGGATTCCTGGCAATTCTATGACAAAGCCCAGGGACCAGTCATGGCTTAGGTGTGGTGCTACTTCAACCTGAAATCCAAGCTGGTCAGGGATCCATACTGAATACAGGCCCAGCTCCTCTGGAGACTCCTGTTTCATGATACTGACCATTCCTCACTTGGAACTAGATTCACAGTAAATTAACAAGAAGGCTAACTCTGAGAGGTAGAGAGGACTGTGGCACCAACAGTGGGAGATGGAGAGTTCGAAATGTCAGAGAAATATTGGAGGGAATGATGGAATACATGTCTTGTGCAAACTTAACAAGTAAAATTTCAGACCTGCATTCTGGCCCTCAATTTGTATAATGGGATTCTACAGGTCACCTCTTTAGTGACTGTTTTGTGTCTGCACTATAAGCAGGGGTTTTTGTGCTTATACACAAGAGATAGAGAATGGTGTGTCAGGTACTACTTCATACACTTTACACATATCAGTTTACTTAAATAATGTCAATTATTTCCACTCTTTGTTATTGCCATATCAGAGATTAAGACACAGAAGCATGGAGAAGTACAGTCCTTGGTAGAGCTAGGGTTTGAATCTAAGTGGTCTGACTCCAGAATTCACATTCTTAGTCACCCTGTTACTGGGTAGATCCTGGTCAGAGTTAGGAAGAGTGTTTCAAGAGAGAGGTGAACATGTATGACAGCAATGTGTTCCTTCCTACAAATGGATTGCCCCATAGGGGACATCCTGAGTTTCTGCTTTATGGCTATGCATCATGTTTCCCTGCCAGGATTGTCCCTGTTGTCTTGCCCTGAATGTCTGTCAGCTCCAACCCTGGTCATGGAGATACAGGTTCCTCTTATGAGTGAGTCCTGAAGCATGGTTACCTATGAGTGCCTTAGAATGACCTAGGCACTTATGGAGAATTCTGTGCTCTATCCAAGATCTTCTGAATCTTCTTTTGAATTGAAATGTGTGGAGACATCTGGCAATTAGAAGATGGGACAAATTCGGGGCTGAGGTTATGGTGTAGTGGTAGCGTGCTTGCCTAGCACACGTGAGGCACTGGGTTTGATCCTCAGCACTACATAAAATAAAGATATTCTGTCCACCTACAACTAAAAAGTAAATATTAAAAGAAGATGGGACAAATTCCCAAATGACTTGGGTGTGCACTGAGGTTTGAGAAGTGCTGTTTGAATATCCTGTATTCACCCTATATTTAGATGAATGTTACCCTACCCATTAGTGCCAGCCCAGCCATAGTGATTATGCTTGTAAATCATAGTTGGCGAATTTATCTCTGTCTCTGCTGTCTTATGGGAGTTGGTTGGTGGGCACTTGAGGAACAGGTGTGCAACACAAATGCAGTGGTTGTAGGTTATCAAGTTGGTTTCCAATTTGATAATGAAAGTCATTTATCACCCAAAGAAAGAGAGATACATACCTAACTAAGGGAACAATATTTAAAAGAACAAAGTAATATACCCAAGGGAGAAAGGATCATAAACACACACATTATGCTCTGTGGCTGAAATATGTGCTTTTATTTAAAAGTTGTTTTACTACTAATCTGAACTTTCAGTTCTATTTGGGACTCTAAGTGCACTATAAGATGGAGAGTGTGGCTTTGTCAGGCTGCTCATGGGTAGCACAGTTTCTCTTTTTGAATTCACTCTACCTATGTATAAGAAAGAAATTAAACCACAATGGCAGCACAATGATAGAACAACAAAAAAGCATAGTCCTCTCTAGAAAGCCCATTCTCTGTCATGTGCAGAAATCTCCGTAATAAGCAGGATGTCATAAAAAATGGAGTTCATGCTTGGCTAGACTTTTCAGCAAATTGTAAAGAGGAAAAAATGTCATATTTTATTTACAGTGAATGCATTTCATACATGGGAACCAAATCCTGATGGCTCAATAATGGCTATTTAAAATGGCCTTGGAAGTTTTATAGAAAGCCCCCCCCACACACACACTTTTTCTAGAAAATTAACTCATTACTGCCCAAGCACTATACATGGACAGAAGACATGCTGACTCCAGTATCATGGGAGAACAGACCCACCATGGAACAGTCCCTCCCCACCATGTGGGAACACTGTATGCTGGTCCTTGTGGACATGTCCACTGAGGGCTCCATAGATTGGCCTTTTTCACAATGTCCAAATCCTGTGGTGGTTGTAAATAACACAGAGATTCCCCTCCTTGGGGGCTTTGAGTTGAGTGTGTGCCCATGTTCAGAAAATGGTCAAGCCGGGATACCTTTATCAAGCTGAACTCTAATAGAGTAGATGAGAAACTTGAAAGCAATCACATGTGACAGTCAAGAACCCCTGAGACAGTGTGAGAACTGGAAATAAAGGATGGTTCCATGATTTGAGAAGGTCTTCCTATTCATCTTTGCTGGGCCTTAGTGACTAGAACAATGGGAGGACACAACAAATCTTTTATGTTGAGCTCCGTCCCTTATATCACACAAAGCTGTGTGCTTCACTCTTAGGCCTAAAAGGGTGTCCCAAAGATGTTTCCTCTTGTGGTGTGTTTTTGGATATTATATAGTTTGCCTTTTGTTTTATTATGATGAGTTATTGTAGCATTTGTGAAACTCTCAGGGAGACTTTTAAAAATATATCAGAACGTACTTTAAAACTATAAAACCACTTTAGTAATTTTTCTCCCAAAGAATAAAAATGCCAGATTAGGACTAATGGGGTCCAAGGAGTACAGTAAAGGGAAAACTGAATTTTTCCTTATGCTTCTGATTCTAGCAGTCCTGGGAACAGACATATAGCAGTAAGAACTCCTTCAAGTCTGAACATTGGCAGCTGTCACTTAAGATTTTGTGTGACGTTCTGTTGCTTAACACTTAGCACATATCCACACAATCCTTTTAAAAGCCCAAATCTGAGATCAAAGATTGTAAGCCTTCTTGGAGAATTCAAGATCACTGATGAATAGGAAAAGCTCATTTCAAGCTCGTATTCTAATTCAACCTCACCATACCCCATTGGAAACATGAGTAGTTTAACTTTTGGACAATTTATTGATGATTTTGTTTTTTATGTAGGATTAGTTGGGATTTTTGAGGGAGTTACTGTGTACCTTAGAAAGTGAGAGAGCAAGAAGGGGGGATGTAGAGACAAAGAGAGAGAATATGAATCTGCAAGCTTTTAGACACATCTAATTGTGCCTTATTTCCTTACTGACATTGGATTGGCCTGTTGTTCATGTAGCAGCTATCTTCTGTGACTGTTTCCCACCACATTGTACCTTAAAATTGTGTTCTTGGGCATTTGAAGCCAGTGCCTCGCAATGATACGTTGTCTTTTTACTGAAATTCAAGGAGTACTTTGTGACAATACCTGAGTGAGAGCTCTGGTATGTTTTGAAATTGAAAGGCTTTATAGATCTCTTTACTTAATATTGGCCAGAGCATTAAAAGTGAGTTTTAAAGGAGAAATAAGACCCCAAGTGTGAAAGGGAGGAATAATGACAAAGATAACTGCTTCCTGTGACTATCTATGTGCATATTTCTAAATGTGAAAATACAGATCCATAAAGCAGGAGTGGAACCTTGCTGCCATGTCCTGAAGCTCTTTCAGGACATAATTAATTGATTAGTTGATTATTTAATTATTTAAATATTTGAGTGTTGATTACTTTCTTTGGGCTATAACAATTTGAATATTTGGGTCAGAGTAATAATGTCACCAATAGTGTTTCCTTAGGTGTATGAGAGACAATTATAGAGAGAGCTCGCTCACTGTCCTCTCCCTGTCTTTGACATGTGTGTACACACACACACACACTCACACACCTCTCACATTGCAGCCTCCTTTGGGATTGTTTTGGTCACGGAGTGTACAGAGAGACAGTATTTGAGAGATAATATATAATAAAATCTTGCCATAACTATTACTTATATTACTTATCTGTAAGTTTTCTCATTATTTTCCCAGGTGCAACCTTAAACTTTTTTTTTTTTTTTTTGATATCAGGGATTGAACTCAGGGGTATTTGACCACTGATCCACATCCCCAGCTCTGTTTTGTGTTTTATGTAGAGACAGGGTCTCACTGAGTTGCTTAGTGCCTCACCATTGCTGAGGCTGGCTTTGAACTCGCGATTCTCCTGTCTCAGCCTCCCAAAGTGGTGGGATTACAGGCATGTGCCACTGTGCCTGGCTTGCAATTAAACTTACTCCATCATTATCCATTAAATCTTTATACCCAAGAGAGAATTAGCCCAGAATGGGTCAGCATGAAATTTTCTTTCAAAGAGAAGGTTAGCTAATTGAAGAATCTACAAAGATCTCTCAGCCACAAAATATCACCTTTACCAGAGAGCATGAGGACAGAATTAGGTCCAGTATGTATGTACTCAGACAGAATTTCTTGAGAATCTTGATCCTAGATAAATGCAAGCTGGACTAACTGGGCGGCAGATGAATGGCTGCCCCTGTCTTGGTGTTGTGTTCCCTGGGTCTCTCCTGAACACTGACGGTGATGATGAGGAAGGCTGGGGAATACCCAGAGCTGCTCTTGTCACTCACAGGCTTCTGCTTCCAGGTGGAACTTTTCACGGTAATATCTCAAGCTGAAGAAAGCAGTGTCCTTTGGGTTAGTTTTTCTTTTAAAAAAATCCACCATGGTGGATTAAAAATTCTAAATCATTTTAGAATGATTTTCAAATCTTTCATAAAAGAGTTTTGGCAAAATAGCAAAACAACTGTAAAAAAGGCTCTTGACAAAACTTAATGGCTTAATTTCCTGGGGTAAGTATGCACAGTAGACCAGAAAAAGCACCCCTCCATACATACTTTCATTTCAAGGAACTTTCAGCTATCAGTCAGGAGATTGGCATGCAGTTTGGAAAGTAACAAAACAAAAAGCAAAAACCTTTTGATGTTCTGGGGATAAAAGGGCCTAGTATTTGACAGGTTAAAAAGAAGCATTAGTTTTTTCAGATAATAAGTGTCCAAGAGAGTGTCTGTAGGCTGTTACAAACCCAGGAACTGGGCCTTCAAGTAATGTAGGACCACATGCTTTTAAATCTATTAATGGTTTTGTATTTAGATATCTTATCTCTAATCCTGTTGTCTCTTGGAGGCCGCAGTGGGAAGGTTTCTGAGCCTCTGGTTTTTAATGGCTGAGGAACTGATCCAAGAGCTCAGTGCCCAGCTTCTCTACTAGTTTCAGGCCCACAGGCTGAAGGGACCCAAAGGAGCAACCTATAAGTCTCAAAATCTGGAAGACAAAGTAACCAATTAATTCCTCCAACCATAAAGTTTTAGAGCTGGCCAGTATCTTAGAAATCTAGTGTGCTCGGCAGGTTCCTACATATTCAACAGGACATTTTATTGCACCTTATCCGAGGCCCTCAAGGCTTAATAAAACCATGAGTTTTACAGTATTTCTGCTAATCCCATACATTTATTGAACTAACTCTTATTGGCCAGGCCAGAGCAAGCCCTGACTTCTCTGGGCCTTAGGTCTCCATAGAAAAGACAAGGGTTTTGTGTTATATATGAGTCTCATGATTTCTTATTTTCCAGATATTCTTAGGTTTATTACTTAAGTTTGCATTGGAAGAAAAGTTGAATAGGTATATTAAACACACACACACAACTGAAGAATTAGAAATAAAACCCCCTAACCTGTAGTTAAGAAAGGACAAAAATCCCTTGACAGCACTCTCTCAGTGTTTCCACCATGACTAGAGCCTGTCCCTTTATGTGGCCCCCTGGGGGCAGTTGTAGTTCCTATAGACTGACTGCAATGAATGATAAATGGGGATGTCGCCTCTGAAACTCTTGCTCTTTGAACCCGAGGATTTTCTCCAGTATTTGGTTATTTGTGTTTCTGATTATATGGATTATACATGGCCATTGTAAATAAATTAGAAATGGCAAAATATATAAAAAGAGAAAAATAGTAAATTAACTAAAAACTTAACATTTAGATATGTTAGCCTTTTTTCTTTGCCTGCAATAATGTTTCTTTGCATGTTTCCTCTTGTGATTTGGAAGTTGTAAATCACATTTGTAGGGTTAAATTAATTTTACAATAAAATATTTTACAGCTTGTTTTTATCTAATTATTGAACTCATGAATAAAATACCCCATTTATTCTCTGCTGTGTAAGATAAGAAATACAGCATCTTTACTACAACTTCTTTGCATTGGAGCTTTAAGATTAGATTATGATGATGATTTAAATGTTATTACTTTTATTACATCTTGCATTTTTAATTAAAAACAATTTTAAAAATTTGCCTTAAGGTTTTACAGTCTTATAAATGACATTGCACTTTAATTAGAATATTTTAGTTTCTGAACTCAGGCTATCTAGTATCCCTTTTATACTAATACTACTTCATTGTTGAGCTCTTAATTTTGAGTAATTTCTCTACCAGTTTTTAAGGACCAGATTTTTAAAAAAAAATTTTTTAGTTGTAAATGGACCTTTATTTTATTTATTTATATGTGGTGCTGAGAATTGAACCCAGTGCCTCACACATGCTAGGCAAGAGCTCTACCACTGAGCCACACCCACAGCCCAAGGACCAGATTTTTTAAGGACAATTTTCAGGAAGGATATATAATATATCATAATGCTTTCTGATGTGGTACCATCTAAGGACTGTTTCTATTATTTTTACCCAGGAATGATGACTTCCCTGAATATTGAACACTTGCATCATAATCTTTTTCTTTGAAAGCTCAGTGGTTGTTACTTTGTTTTATTTCTAATTACTAATGTTATGGAGAAGACGACTAGGATCGACCTATTATTTGCTGGAATCATTTTTCCCCCTTTGTCTTGATGCTTATGTTTTTTTCCCCGCCTTGAAATGAGATATTATTTATTCTTTTTCTCTCATGGAATTCAATCTGTTGTATCTTTCTTTATTGTGTTTCAAATTTGGCAAGGCTTTTTATCATCTTCTTACTGTTGTTAGGAGTTTCCCATTTATGAGCATTCTCTCAACATCATTTCATACATATGTGCCCACCTGAATTTGCACCTGAATTTGTTGAAGAGAAACAATTAAAAATTCTCAAAAACATTCTCCTTTACTTGTAGTACAGTGATTTTTTGCAGAAATGCTTTTACTCTGATCTTTCATGGCTATTTCTTTCTTTTGACCCATAGCATCTCATCCTGCATTCTGAGCTCTTTCTTTTCTTGTTCAAGCCTACAAACAAGTTTCTCTCTTATGTAGAATAAAGTGCTGAGACAGTGCATGAGTCAGGTTCTGATGAGGAGACCTCATCAGTAATTTGAAGAGGGAAATTTAATATGTAATATTGTTTAGTTGAAAGTGTTGTGTGCTTTAAAGGGTATAAAAAAATTCTAAAGAAACATAAGTTAAGGGAGTAATTACTTCCTTTAGGTCTGAGGGGACAATATAGGGAAGAACTAAGAATTTGGAAGCAGGACTATTTCCTACCTAACTGAGGTTGAGAATTAGACATTATTGGGGAGGATCTGGCTGCATCTCACTGTGTGGTTCTGCTTGCCAGTGGGCTAGAGTCCACAGTAAGTTGTCCATTGGGTTTCTGGAGAAAATCACTAGAGAGCAAATGCTGCTGTACCTCCTGCACACTGCTGCAACAGTATGATAGAAAGGAGGAGGAAAACCATTCACCTTCCTCCAGCTACCTGGAAGTATCCCTCCAACTCCCTCTGTTGGCAACACCTACTACTTCTCCAGCTGGCAAAGGAGAAATGTTTACAGGGTCCAGCTCCAGTATCGCTGAGAAGGATGAACAAGGGTGGATTTGGAATTGGCAGTTAGTAAAGATGAGTTCTGAGTCTTAGGAAGAAAGAAGGGATGGTTTTAGTACAGTTTTATATTACCCAGTCAGAAATTCAGTAGCCTGGATAGCAGGGAGAGAACTGGACAACATCAGTGACAAGATACCAATCTGTTTCTTTTACATTCTTATTTGACAGTCAGGAGTGATTAGGGAAATGCCTTTGCTCTGACAAGGGTGCAGACATCAGAATCAGGGCAAACTGCAACTATACACTAGAGGTTTTCCCATCCAGGTGACTACCTGCCTGGATGCTTCTAGAAACTCTGGTGGGGTTTAGATAGGTTCTAAACTGCCTCTTAATAATGAGTTTAATAATCTTTCAGGCTCTCTTCTGTTTACTTCTGGTATAAGAGGTTGCTATAAACAAGCATCATTGGCTCTTCAGAAATACCTGGACATATATGTTTTATGAATTTTCCCTTTCTGAATTACTGAAAGGATTTCAGTTTCCTCTGTTTTGTTTTTGTGTTTTGGGGATGGTCATTTTAATGAGATTCTGGAAGAAGGCAGAGTTATATGTATATGTTGATACCTTTTGCCAGGAAGTTGCATATTCTTAAATATTTCATAAATATTTACATATACTTGTTTTAATCTCATTTTTAAAAGCCCAATCTTTTTAGCCATTGTTTCCTGTGCCCTTTCTAACTCCAATTAGAACTATCTGACACTAACTCAGGGCTAAAATATATTGCATGCTTTATCCATATAATTTTTATGAGTGTCATCTATACACGGTGAAGTCATACTCCAACATCTTAAATAGACCTCTTCAGCTGTAATATACTATGCTTGTCAGTTTAGTTAATTAACATCACACTGATTTGTAGATTTGGAAACATTTGGATTTTGCTATTTGATTTTTTTCTGGCCTGAAGAAAACTTAAAAGGTTTACACAGAGAGTTCTATTTTAGTAAGCCTGTTTATTAATTGGTAGAACATGACATGTGTGTTATTTAATACATTAAGGCAGAAGAGTTGGGAGTTTGTATAAAACAAGCAAATTTAATACCTTAAAATTTGAAAAACGACAGAAAATTTCTCACTTTGGCTGTTTCAGTGTTGGTATAAAAAGATTCAGAAGAGGTAAAATAAAAAGTGAAGGGCTTTATACAGTGTGTGAAAATAAAACAAATATAATACTTAAAAAAAAAAAACTCATTTACTTTCCATTGAATCATCCTTTACTTGTGATCTCTGGTGCTCTTTCTATCTGGGGTCTGTTGTTGGTGTGGTGGGCCCTGGGGAAGAGTGGCTGTGCATTGGGGAAAACCTGAAAGGGGGCTCAGTGGTGGCTTTGCCTCTGGGAAGGGCTGGAATGTGAAAAAATAGAAAAATAAACCCGGATGTACAGAAGAAGAAAAGAAACAAAACAAAAAGCCACCTCTATGTTCTTGAGCAGGAGGGGAGTTAAATCCATTGCCCTTTTGTAATTTCCAGAATTAAGCTTTTTTATCATTTTCTGAAAAATTAGGAAGTGTTCCAGTTTTCACCTTCAAGCTTCTCATGTCTGCCCTCAGATGATGTATAGTGGTGGTCCAGTCACCTCTACAGATACTTACAGTTCCCTGGGGAGTGGGGACCCATCTGTGTGAGGACACTGGGACCCATTTAACATGCCTTATTGCTATTTTTTTTCTTCTGAATTGGTTCTCAGTTTCACAGTTTGAAATCCACTTTCCCTGTATGAGAAAATGGAAATGAAGTAGGATTTAAGCAGTTTTCTCTCTGACATTGGTTAATTTTATACAAATTCTCAGAAACGAAGGTCTGGAGTTGAGACTAATAAGAAGGGGATAAGCCATATAGAGATGTGGATCTTGCCTAACCCATATTAGAAATGTGATAGATATATTTTCTGAAATAAAAATTAGTAGTGCAGAAAATTTGATAGTCAAGGAAAACCTTGCACTAATTTGTAAATTTTATGTAAGTAATATCTCTATGCTTTGTTGCACAAAAGCTTTAATTTTTCAGTAGTCATGTGCATCAATCACTTATTTGTGTGTTTTATCATATTTTTCAAGAACGTTTTCTTTATCCTAATATTTAAAAAATATATTTTTGGGTGTGTTCTTCTAATACTTTTAGAATTTTCACTTCACCTTTGTCTCTTTATTTCTTGCAGAATTATTTTTATGTATAGTATAAGATATGAATCTAGTTTTTCCTCAATAAATATCAGTTTTCTTAGCATCTTTAAATGGGATCTGTTCTTTTTCTGTTGAGGTAATATGCTACCTTTGGTAAAAACTGAATTCTGATTTTTGTCTTCTTTCATTCCTCAGTTTCCTGTTTCAATGGTCTACATGTCAATGATTGAGCTTCTGTGTTTCAGAGTTTACAAAATATGTCTTTTAGTTTTAAAATATTTGACATCTGGACTGTGATGTTTACCATTTCATGCAACCTCCTGTTTGCTGATATTTTTGCATGTGTATCTCACTGTTATCAATAGTTTTGTTATTGAATATTGGATACACAAACATCTTGATTGGGGGAGATCCTGCTATACATTTGTTCATATATTAATTAGTTGGTAGTGTTTAGAAAAATTTTTATATAATGATCTTGTGTCTGACTAACTCGTTGGCCTTAATTTTCTTAAATTGACTTTCCTAGGTTTTCTAGATTATTTATTTCTAATATTCATATATAATTTCTTTTCTTGTTTAATTGCCTTACTTAAGACCTTTGGTACATTGTCAAGTTCTAATGGTAAGATGACAGCAGACATGTTTGTCTTCTGATTTTAGTGAATATGCTTTTAATACAACACCATTTTTAGTATTATATTTTAAAATTGTGAATTAGAGTTGACACTTATCAAGGTTTCTTTTTAGTAGGGGAAGACTGTTTTAAAAAATCAACGTAGTAATTATACATATTTATGTAGTACATTACAATGTTTTGATGCATGTACATATTGTATAATGATCAAATCAGGATATTTAGCTTATCCTTCATTTTTTTTAATCATTTCTTTGTAGAAAGAAAATTCAAAATTCTTTCTTCTATTTTGAAATACACAGTATAATGTTAATTACAATCACCCTTGTCTATAATAGCATACCAGAATTTATTCTCCTATCTATAATTTTGTATCTATCAACCAATCTTCCTTTACCCCCTACCCTTCCCAGCTCCTGGTGATCCCTATTCTACTCTCTCCTTCAATGAGAGCAGATTTTTAGATTCCACATGTGAATGAAATCTTGTGGTATTTATCCTTTTTTTTTTTTTTTTGGTCCTAGACTGTTATTACTTAACATTACATCCTACAGCTTGATCCATATTGCCACAAATGACAGGATTTCATTCTTTTTTTTTTTTTTAATTGCTAAAGAGTATTTCATTGTGTGTAGGTACCACATATTTTTCTAATCTATTCATCTCTTTGTGGGCATTTTGTTTGATTTCACATCTAGGCTCTTGTGAATAGTGTTTCATGGGAGTGTGCATATTCAAGAGCTTATTTAATCTCTATTGACACAACACTGGTTTTCTTATTCTGTTAATGTACTGAATTAACAGATATATTTTTAGATCTTTAATTATCATTAATCCCTGTGGTAAACCATTCTTGGTGGTAGAGTTTGTTTTTCAATAAGGTTAGGTATTTATTCCTTCTCCAACAGGCCAAACATATCACTCCTCCTTCCAGCATAATTTGTTACATACCTTCAAAAGTCTCTTCCATACTGAGTTCTCCATCATATTTTCTATAAGGGTTAGAATTTTACTGTGAGAATAAAAAAGCAGTATAAGTAGTGTTATGGTTTGGATATTACCACGTCTAGCACAGCCAAACTCACAGTACCAGCGAGGGGCAATGAGGGATTAGAAAATAAAGACTCAAAAACACAGATACGAAGATAAAGCTGGGATCAGGTGGAGTGCTATGATGGAGAAGCAGATCTGAGGAGTTACGCCAGGCAATCTTTATTTATGTATGTCTCATTATCAGGTTAAAGACTGTGCAAGCATTATTCTTTGTACTCAGGAAAGTTATAGAACTAGAAACATCTATGCAGCTTTTCCACAGTTGCAGTGTGCAATGTTGGGAGCTTTGTGTAGTGCTCAAGAAGGTCCGTTGTTTAAAGTTATTGGTAAGTAGGCAGGTTCAGGAGTAGCAGAGCCTGTGAAACATTGTGGTTGTGTAGCATGAGAATTTGCTATCCCTGGGAGCTGTGTGCCTGAGATCAAGGTCAAAGCTGATAAGACTCTTGCACAGAGCCTCCTCAGGCAGGGTGTTACCATAACAGCTAAGTATCCTATGCCCTTGCACAGAAACTTTCCCAGGCACCAGGTGTGCCACAGCCATGAGGTCATTAGAGAACCCCAGTCTCAGTCACTGCTCTCCCACTCTCTGTCACTGCTCTCCCACTCTCTGTCACTGCTCTCTACAGGATATGAGCTGTCCCACAGAAAAGCTGTGGTCAGAAAATGGCAGGAATATTCAAAGGTAAAATCATTAGATTATGAGTGCTTTAACTTAATCAGTGGATTAGTCCATTTGATGGAGTAATAATTTGAATGGATTATTGGGTGGTAATAGGCAGGTGGGGGCATTGCTGGAGAAATAGAGGAAGTAGGTCACTGGGAGTGTGCCCTGAGGGACTAGATCTTGTTCTCTGGATCTCCGCCCCCGCACCGCCCCGCTTCCTGGCTACTATGAGCTAAGCAGCTTTCCTCACCATGTCCTCTGACATGATGCTCTGCCATCACCTGTGGTTCAGAGCAATGGAGTCATCTGACCATGGACTGAAACATTTGAACTCATGAGTCAAAATAAATCTTTCTTTCTCTACAGTTGTTTTTGTCAGGTCTTTTGTTCACAGCAACCAAAAATGTCAATGAATAACACAAGTAATAAGTAAAAAAGGTGATGTCTCATCCATGTTGCTCCCTGGAGTATTATGAAATATACAAATCATATCCCTAGATGGACCTAATGTAGTATGGACTCAGAAGTCAGTTTTTCATTTGTGTTGTCTTTTGCAGAAATGGAACCCTGTGTCTGTATGTTAGTCTGGTAAGATAAGGAACTAAGAGATGTACATAAGTTTATTCCAAGTGCTTAGTCATATCAATAACAACATATCAGTAAGAATTTGTCTCTTCTATGCTGTACTTACTTATATGCTTCATATTCATATATATGCTATCAAGATTAATCTTTTTTTTAATATTTATTTTTTAGTTGTAGGTGGACAGAATATCTTTATTTTTATGTGGTGCTGAGGATCAAACCCAGTGCTTCACATGTGCTAGGCGAGCATGCTACCACTGCACCATAACCCCAGCCCCTCAAGATGAATCTTCACGGACATGGGAACAATGGTGGATCTCTGTTCACAGGGGTGTAAGGGCGGAGGGGGCATGGGGACAGCAAAGGTGGTGGAATATGATGGTCATAATAACCCTAACTTTATGTATGACTGCATGTATGTTATGATTCTATACAACTAGAGAATTGATATGTTATCCTCTATCTGTGTACAATGAATCAAATTGCACTGTTAACATGTAAGCCTAAATAAAACAAATAAAAAAAATTAAAAAAAGATTAATCTTCACAACAAGTACAGAGTAGGCAGAAGAGTTCAGAGAGGAAAAAAGTGGCTGAAGCCAAATCACACAGCAAATAAATGATATATTTGAGACTAGATTTCACTCCACCACCCAGTCTTCTTAATTCTAAAATGGTAATAATTCCCTTTACATCTTGGAATTTGGGGATAATGAAAACTAAGCCATACATATGGCAGAAACTCATACAAAGGCAAAAGGAAGATTAGAATCCTATCTTTTCCTTCCACTTCCCCCCCTATCCTGTCAGTATTTTCAGTATAAGGAAAATAGCAAGGAATCTTCAGGGAACACCTTATCCAACTTCTTGAAGATTGTCATCTTGAAATGCTTTTTTCCCCCTCTCTCAAATTAGTCACCAAGTCACAAGAGCAATGTATCATTTTATTATGGCTTTGCATTTACTGAGCTCCTTGACAAGATGGCACAGTCCTTTATGGACATTAACTTTCACAGCCTGGCTCCTTGATGTGGGTAGGCAGGAAGGCAATTCAGTTTCCATATTATGGTAATGAAATCATGTCAGAGAAAGATGCTGGGACAGCCTGAAAACTTGAGGCAAAAAAGTGGGAACAAGGAGGACAGGCCCCAGGCCTCTTTTGACCACATGACTTAAGGAAGCTCAGTTGTGAGGCAGAGGACACTGCCTTGAGACCCACGAAGCACTGATAGACCAGGAAGAGCAGGACTGAATGTGCAGTGACAGTCGTTATTTCTCACTTATGGCAGTGCAGCATGGTTCTTCATGAAGTATGTACGGTACAAGCTGGCAGAAAGAATCGCATGTTGCTTCTTTCCTCCTAAAACATTTCAGGATTTCATGATGTTGGTTTTCATGATGCTTTTGATAATTCAGATATTTTACTGGACTGTCTTACCTGGGACTTTGAATTAAAATCTCATTTTAAAGAGAAATTATTTTAAAAAAATGTCAGCATCTCATTTTTTGTTATATTAAACTGTTTAATATATATCCAGTGTAGTTCAGTCTTTGAAAGTCCAATTAAACCATTTTGTGACTATTTACATGAAGTGCCAAGAATAGAGAGTTCCCCTTGTTTTGTTTGTTTGTTTTCCCCCTTATGTTGTCATGTCAGGTTAATTGAGCAGTAGCCATTATAAAGCAGGGTGTTGTAGAAGTATAATTGAATCAGAAGAATGGGGTAGAAATTGTATTTGAAGTATGAAAGGAAAAGACTAGAAAGAAGGGACTAGTAGGCAGGTCCTAAGTCTGGATAGTCAATAGGAAATGGGTAAGGTAGGGATGTCAGGGCCTAAGATGGTACCTGTGAGCAGGGTTGAACCTTTTGATTTCTGGGCAGAGGCTAAGTGACTTACAGAGAAAAGGGGTAATATTCTCTGAACACCACTTATTAACTGATAGGAAGTAGCATCAGGTGGAAGTGACCAAGAACGAATTTCAGTTGAGAGGGACCATCACGCAAGGTAATGAGAAATAGGTTGTCTAAGAGGAGAATTGGGAACCAGGTTTGTGGATGAAAAGACAGTGCTTGTTGAATTGAAGAGTTGAAGCACGACAATTAGAGACTGATTACAGGCAGTTAGTCTTGGAGAACTGAGAGTGTAATGAAATGTAGTATGAAAATTACATCAAGAGAGGTTTGGCATAGACTGAAATTGCCAACCTGGATGTTTGGTTAAGATACCTTTCAGTGAAGTGTCTGGTTCTTCTGCTAGAGCTGGCAAATGGGCTTAAAGGAGATGGTCAGACTGGCCAGGAGCCTTGGGTTCCTGGAAGGATCCAGAATTTAATATGGCCTTGAAAGTAGAGTTAGGGATCTGGTTCAGATATAGAAAATTGAAACTTCCCACCTTCCCTAAATGCAGAAGAGCAACCAAATGATTTCTTTTAAATCATTAAGAGCCAGTAACATAACGAAATATAAATAAACTAAGTTTCAGAAAGTGATAAGCCTTTCCCAGTAGAGAAAACACTCAGGGCAGCTTTCATATCTGGCAAAGAGGTAGAAAAGAGAGGGATCAGGGTAAGGAGAATCAGCCCAACTTTTAACTGCTTTTGGATGACCACGTGTTGGCTGGAATGACTGCTTAGAATCCCAAGTATTTCCAACCCAAAATAAGACCTGCCCATTCTCTATAAATGGTTCTTTAGCAGGTGTGTAGGGGTGATGGATAGAAGGCTCAGGACAAGGTAAAAAGATGATGGAGTTTCTCCATTTGGCACACATGGCTCTTCTCAGGAGCAAGGCAGTGGCCTGGAAATTGCAGATGAGGAAGTGGTAAAGCTGAGAGAACTCCCATGGTGGCACTCCTTGAATATTTTGGAACCACCATTTAAAGGTTGAGGCAGATCATAGAGGGATCTCCAGAGGTGCAGAAAGCCAGGAGCTATTGTGGAAAGTTAACAAAATATCATAATGACCCAAAAAGTAACCTGCCAGACTTCAAACCTGAGAGAGTTATCTCCCAGTTTAAAACACTAATGGTCTAAAGAGACGTCTGGAATGCTGCCAGTGTTCAGATCTCAAGCCATCTAGAAGGGACAGTCTTGATCCCATCTTAAAAATATTGAAGCCAGTGGTGAATTGAATGTAACTAAAGGTGAATGTAACTAAAGGTGCAGGAAATCCCACCCAGCTCAACCATAGATCAGATGACCCAGTCCCCACTTCTCAACTATTGGCCTGACAGAAGTGGGAGGTTTTTCTCTGGATGAATATTATTAACTGTGTCTCTACTGTTCTTTTACACAAAATGTTCAGCACAACATAAGTCATAAGATACATAAAGAAAGAAGCAAGCAAATGTGACTCTTGGCCAAGAGAAGTAGTAGTCAATAGAAGTAGACACAGAGATAGTTTGCTTTTGGAATCATCAGTCAGGATTTCAAATGATTGTGCTAAATATATTTAAGGATCTTGTGAACAACAACAACAACAAAGGATAACATGCAGGAATAAATAAAGATTTTCAGCAAAGAGATGGGGATGATTTCTTTCTAAAGTAGGGGTAGAGAAGCATGTCTGGGGAGTCCAGAAAGTCAGAGAGATCAGTAGGCAAAGAAAAATATTATTGGATAGAAATATCATTTCTGGACCCAGAACTGTAGCTGCTTATCCTTTGCCATGCTTTTGTATCCCCCTATTGTGTTTATGTGGTTCATAGTTGTTAATTATAAAAAAATAAAATGAGTAAGAAGTAAAAGAAAACAAAGGAAATCAAGTCAAAGGCCTGTTGACAATTCCTGGGCCAGAGAGGTGAGGCCCAAAAACGTAGGCTCAGTAAAATTCTGGATTCACCTTCCATTTCCCTTTTCTCTAGGTATAAAGCTTGAGCTCCAGGTACATTTGTGATTCTATACCACGCATCCCTCAAATGATGTTCCCTTTGTCTTTTGTCCCTGGCTTTTTTGTGGAGAGATCACCCATTCAAATGTCATGGGAACCAGAAGAAAATGTCTGAGTTCCAAAGCTCAGAACAGAGATGCATACCTATGGATATTTTTAGAATATTACATTTTCTTTAGACTTAGTTTTTTTTTTTTCCTACACTCTTACATTTACATGTGAAGATGATCAAGGTTCATAGCAAGGGCTATGTACTTTTTGCATAAACCCATCATTGAGGCCTCTTTTCTGAAGTTTCTCAGTGAAGACCATTTTTTCTTATACATTAATAGTACTGTCATGTCTTTGCAAGGAAGTGTCAGAAGGTCCTTTGGTATCATTGAAAAAGTTGAGTAAACTATTTTTTTTTTCAAGCTGCATTTTTCTCTTCCCTGGGAAGTCGATTTGACCTTTCTTTCTTTTTTATTTATTTTTCAATTTTCTTTCATTTGAAGAGGAGTGAACTGGTTCACACAAAATGTGATTTTACATTGTGCCTTTCAGTCAAGGACAAATAATGAGTCTGAAACTGACCCCAAATTCTGCTGAACTCAGACCTTTTCTAGGGAATGAAAAAAAAGTGCTTTTTTGTGATTATCCATTTAAAAAATTGTTCATTGTCACCTGTTTCTGCACTTTCCTTTTCAGCTCTTTAGAATAAAAATGCTTGATATCTTTACTAGATATGTTTCTTGGGAATGAATCCAACCAGATAAATTTCAGTTTAAAATTAGATGGGATTAGCTGCACATTTTTTAGGATCCAGTGCCAGATAAAAATGTGGGCCCCTTGTTCAGAAGTTGTTAAGAATTTTAAGATGAAGACAGCAGAGCATTAAACCAGTGTAGAACCCTTCTAGGGGTATGGTCCCATGCAGCTACACAGATTGTGCATCCAGGAAGCAAACCCTGGATTTAGGATTATCTCATTTTCTGTTTCCTTAAGGCATTGTTGATCTTTCATCAAGTTGCTCAATATGCTAGAATCATGGTCTTGCATGAGAAGAAATTTAGGAGCTCAATTGTAGTGGGGGATGCCTGGCAGGATGTAAGGTTCTGCAGGTGATGCACTGCACATTTCTAGGGATTGCTGTTCATAGCTTAGCCATCATAGATTTAGATGGTTATTTTGGCTCCCCGCTCCAGTAAATGGCACAAAAGAAAAAAAATGTCTTGGATAGGAGTGGCTTTTTCTAATATGCAAAGATGATATTTGGGCAGCCAGTTGGCTGTTTATGCAAATTCTCTTTTCACTTTCCAATATCATTTTCTCTGTCCTTTACAGATCTAATACCTCCTTGTAAGTGACTTTACATTCCTGTGCATGTGTCTGTATCCATGCACATGTCTGTGTATTTCTTTCTCTTCTCTTTCCTCTCCTCTCTCTCTACTGTCTTCTTCCCTTTGCTTTTTTACCTCTGTCTTTTTTCTCTGAACTTTACTCTGCTCCCAAAACCTGGCTCATGGAAAATCTCCAGAGAAGCTGGCATTTGAATTTTGGGTTGAATTTTATTCAGTTTGATCCCTCTCTCAGGAATATTCCATTTGAAATCCTCAATTCTACTTGGGAAAAGGCATATTTTAATAACTGAAAAGAAACCTGTAAGCAGATGATGACAATCTTAGTCACCCTTAAAACTAGTAACCTAAAAAGGAGACCTGCATTTGAAGCAGCAGCATCCATAGGACTTTTTACTATGACAGTGAAATAAGAATAAATCCCCAAGAAGACGGTCTGATTCCCAGTCCTTCTTGTTTAGCCCTTAAATTCAGGTTTTCTGAGCTGGAGGGGATCTTAAATATCAGAGATCTCACTTTGCAGGGCCCCTGCTATTAGAATTGCTCTTGTGGACTGTGTTGGGTGCCATTCCAATGCTCTAAGGAGCCTAGGGTCCATAGAATCAGGGCCAGCCCTGGAGCTGGATGGTGACTGTGACAGGGATAGGTGTAATTGATTATGGAACTCAGTAGGACATATCAACCCTTCACCATTCTCCTTCTCACTTTGCCAGTGAAGAAAGAGGGCTTCATCTGACCGCTTGTACTTTCAGACCATAAACTTCTTTCCTTCATCAACACTGCCCTTGATGTTTATTTTAACCCAGTTTTACCTACAAAAGAAATGTTATCAGGATGGAAAACTAGGATATTTTTAGAGCTCTTTTACACCCCTCACCCCAAGAAAGCTTTAAGTTGGCCATTGGTGACCATGAGCCAGCTCACTATTGTAGATCCATAGGAAATGAAAGCCATCCAGAGAGCATGCCAGCATCACCCTTACTTATTTCCCCCACAGGTCTCTAAACATGCTTTGTAACAACACATTTGTCTCAAAATTCAAGCTGAATCTTCTGTAGAAGGTCCAGCAGTCCTTCTTATGAGACTCAGCATCACACATTCTCTATGGTGTAATGTTATATTTTAAATTTTTCTGTATCTCAAGATTACAAACCCCTGAGAGGCAGCTCTCCCCTTTGATCTCTTTGGAACACCCATTGTCTGGCTCTGAAGTTGACATAAGAAAGGTGCTTAGTAGAAAGCCTTGATGGTAACACTGAGGGGCATACAAATAAGAATCTTGCAATAATTTAAAGCCCATAGTGGTCAAGTGTACAAAGGAACAAGATATGGATCAAGAACAGGAATGCACAGAGGCATCCTTGATGGTACCTGAAATTTAGAGGGATCTGAGTCCAGATTCTGCTTAGTCAGACTCGACATCTGCAGCTACATTTCTCAGAATAGCCCAGCAAAGAGCAAACAGAAGATTCTTGCCAACTCTATTGATGTCAAAAATGACAACTCCATATGCTGAGATGCAGGAAGCCCTAGTTGCACTGTTCGTTCTTAGTCCAGGATGCAGAAGTAATGGAAAGCAGAAAGAAGAATCACGTTAGCATTGCCTTCTCCCATTCTCCTCTTTTGCATCAGACCAGGAAAAGAGAATAACAGAATTTTTTAAAATGAAGTAACATAATAATGAGTTTTTTAAAAGGCCTAGGTATCAAAGTTAGGCAGATCCTTGTGAAGTCCCAGAAAGGTTCATTTGTAGCTCCTATGGAAAAAGCTGTGAGATAACATTATTTTTTAAAAATATTTATTTTTTAGTTGTAGGTGGATAGAATATCTTTATTTTATTTTTATGTGGTGCTGAGGATCGAACCCAGTGCCTCACGTGTGCTAGGCAAGCACGCTACCACTGCGCCATAACCCCAGCCCCAGATAACATTATTTGAACCAATATCTTCATTTTAAAAAAATGGAATCTTGTAAGAATTTAAAGACCATAGTGGTCAAGTGTACAAAGGAGCAAGATATGGAAAACTTGGCTTTTTGGATGTGTTGGTCAAGAGTATACTCCCCTCCATAAAACAAAATTGTAAAATTCAGCTGTGGTTCAAAGTGTTCTATCATTTCCATGATATCCTATTATGTTGTGTGGTTTTTTGTTTGAGAAATAGCACGTGTCTGTAAAAGAAATAAATGAAGGTCCAGGAAGAATGATAGATCTGTAAATTGAATTGCCTTGGAAGTAGCTCTGTAGTTAGTGTGATCTGTGAACCTATGACTTGACTCCACCTAAGACCCTGTCAGGCCTGTGTTTGCCTTATTTTCTGTAGTTGGCCATTCTGTACCTGCAGACTGTACAGAGTCCTGACTGTTGACTCCAGAGCATATCCTCGGGTGACTCCCACCAAGATAGTTATGGTCAACCTTTAAATCCAGGTAGTTCTTCAGAACTTGGGAAAACACTTACCTGCTCTGAGCTTAGAACTGAAGGGGTCCTGTGGAGTTGTGGAAACATCTGTTGAGCACACTGTTTGCAGGCTCTGCTCTGCTGACAGTCAGACAGTGACACTAAAGATGAGGTTTCTGACCTCAGGGAGCTGGTTCTGCCCTGGTGAGTGTGGAACAGCTTTCTGCTTGGCCACCAGGGAGGTCATGACTTCCTGGGTAAGCAGTTTTGCCTCTCCCAGCCAAAGCTTCTTCATCTTTAAAAGAGTCAGACCTTTGAAGGCTTTATGCTTAACTCAAATGTTTTTTAACTTGTTCCCCTTTCTCATGCAAATAGCAAGAATCTCATCATTGTAGAAAAGACTGGGGAGTAAAAGTGTACACTTGAAGGATCTTCTGGAGTAACTAGACTTTTGGCTTTGACCTTAAAGTAAGTACTTGAAGGCTTTTATTTGATAAACAAAACAGAACAAAACAAAATCAAAGCCTGAAGCAAACTTACCCTAAGAACCTTTAGTAACCTTCCTTTGTCTTTACTTCAAGAAGAAAAGCAACCCTTGGCAACGTATGATGGTGTACGCAGAGTAAAGAAAGGTAGAGCTCTTAAATGTACATTTGAATTTGAAGCAGTAAACAGTGGTCAAGGGTATCATTAATCTGGTGAGTCTGGGGCCATATTTCCTTCTTCTCTTGAGGCATTAGAGCCAGGTGCCATCCAGAATTATTTTCTAGATATATAATAATAGTATATTATTATTTCATTTTCTTATGAAGAAAGAAAATGAACTGGGACTGATCTGGCTTAAACACAATTCAGACATTTATCTACTAAAGAAATGCCTGCTACTGTTTAAGGCATTAGGAATACTGTGTCAAGTGAAACAAGAGTTTTGCTGTCATGAAATTTATAGTCTAGAGAGAGAGCATGATAGACAATCAACAAACAAACAAATAAATATGTTATTTCAGAGACTCTGGAAGTGTTCTGAAGAGAGTGAAACAGGATGATGTCAGAGAAGTCGTGGGTGGGCAGAAGGATCTTTACAGTTTGGATGACCAGAAGGTTCTGTCTGAGAAGGTGTTCATTGTGCTGAGTCCAGATGACACAGAGAATCCTGCATTGGTCACTCATGATATATATATGCCCAAGGGAATTGAAAACATACAAAAACTTATATGTGAAGGTTCATAGTAGCACATTCATAATAGCCAAAATATGGAAACAACCCAAATGTCTGTCAGTGGATCAATGGATAAAATATGTGGTGTCTCTATACAATGGAGTATTACTTAGCCATGACAAGGAATGAAGTTTTGATACATGCTGCCCTATGGATGGATTTTTAAAACATTGTGCTAAGTTAAATAAATCAGACACAAAAGGCCACATAGTGTATCATTTGATTTCTGCAACATGTTCAGAATACATAAATCCATGTAGATTGTGTCATGAGCAAGCTGTGTCATTAACATAGACCAAACATGTTTGTGTGTTTTTGTACTGTCAGAATTATTGAATAACAATAAATTCACAAGCTGTATCACTCATATTGGTTGCAATTCAGTGTGTACTTATGGATCACTCAATAATCATAAGCTAAGCAGTAACTGGTTTTTAAAATTCCAATCTTAATTACTAATATCTGTAACACTCAAGTCACACATCACA
>PVHX01023190.1:0-26228 GCA_004024805.1 Geosciurus inauris
CCTAGCATGTGTAAGGCACTGGGTTCAATTCTCAGCACCGCATATAAAATGAATAAATAAAAAATAATAATAAAGGTCCATCAACAACTAAAAAAATTTTTAAAAAAGGAATACAAGTAACAATAAATGTTGCAGAAGATGTGGGAATAACACAATAATATACCAATTTGCTGGTGGGACTGAAAATTGGTACAACCACTCTAGAAAGCAGTATGGAGATTTCTCAGAAAACTGGGAATGGAACCTCCATTTGACCCAGTTATCCCATTCCTTGGCATATACCCAAAGGACTTAAAATCAGCATACTGTAGTGATGAGGCCACATCAATGTTTATTGCAGCTCAATTCACAATAGCTAAGCTATGGAACCAACCTAGGTGCCCTTCAACAGATGAATGGATAAAGAAAATGTGGTATATATACACAGTGGAATATTACTCAGCCATAAAGAAAAATGAAATTATGTCTTTTGCTGGAACTGGAGACTATCATGCTAAGTGAAATAAGCCAGTCCCTCAAAACTTAAGGCTGAATGTTCTTTCTGATATGTGGGTGCTAACTCACAATAAGGCAGGGGAGAAGGAAAGAAGTACTTTGGATTAGACAAAGGAGAATGAAGGGAAGGGAGGGGGATTGAGAGTAGGAAAGTTAGTAGAATGAATCAGACATTGCTTTCCTGTGTTCATATATGAATACATGACCAATGTAATTCCACATCTTGTACAACCCAAAGAATGGGAAGTTGTACTGTGTGTATATAATATGTCAAAATACATTCTATTGTCATGTATAAGTAAAAAGAACAAAGAAAGAAAGAAAAAATGCATCAGGGAAAGGGAAAAAGAAAAATAACTAGTTATAACCGTCTTACTCAAAATTATAATTTTCAGAAGTAGAAACTTTCTGAAAAGTTAAGACATAGTATTAATGTTGATATTTGACAGTTATTAGCATTTTAATGATACTGTATGTGTCAGTCAGGGTCCCAGCAGGAAACAGAAGTAATACTCTAATTAAGATAATTTGGGTTGAGGATGTAGTCCAGTAGTAGTGTGTGCTTAGCATGAACGAGGCCCTGGGTTCATTCTCAGCACCAATAATAATAATAATTTGAGGAGGGTTTAATAATCCTGACTGCTCACAAAATTGTGGGGCTGGGAGTAGGTAGATCAAAGAGAGTCTGCATTTTCCTGAGGGTCTTAATAGTAGGGCTGAGAGAGAAAGAGAGCTTAAAGTGAGATGCCTTGACAAAACAGGATCTTCTGTAACCCAAAGTAACCCTGCAAGAAGTTGTGCCAGGAGAATAAATGCCATAACTTCACTCTCTCTCCTCTTTCTGATCCTTTGGTGCTGATTATTGGCTAAACCTTGCTGGGAGCCTGAGAGCAATGGTGACTAATGGTGCTCCATTCAGTCAGCCTCCTGGGTAGAGAGCAGGGGAGAAGGGTGGAGAAATACCTGGCATATTGCAAACCCCTTTCTCATGGGATTTCCATTTATTGCCTTTGAGGTTTTAAATGTTAATCCATAAAGGATAGGTTTGTCATTTTCTTGGTGGGAAGTCAATTTCATCTGATACTTTTGTATCGACCTGCCGTGATTTCCAGTTAGTTAACCAACTTGCATAGAATTTAAGAGAAGAAAAAGAAAATTGTTTTAATATCTGCTTTGGAAAGATATCATCAGGATGCATCTGCTGCAGAAACATTGGACTAGTCACCATCTTTTTCCTTTAATTTTCAAAAACTGTAACCAAGACATAAGGTTTGTTATTATGTGTTTGTGTTGGCAGAAATCCAAATGTGAAAATTCTTTTCTAGGCAGTTTCTTGAACTACTTGGATATTTGCTTCATACTTCTTGTCATCATGTCCTAAACGGATTAAACTTCATTTTAAAGAGTCTGTCTATAGTGTGCCTTCATTTGCAGTCTTTCCACAAGTCATTGAAAGATCATGTCTATGCAACAACAAAAATGACCTATCAACTCAGTGAAATCAATTAATGGAAAAAAATCCCCACTTAAGTGCTATTCTGTGACATCCTGTGAGTGAAACAGTTCTTCGGTTGATCACAATTTTAATTTTTATCATGGGGGATTTTGGCACTATTGGGCTTGGCTAAGTTTCCTTACAGCCCCCCTTGAATGTGTCTGTCATCTTCTCCATCCCCCCTGTTATATTCCTTATACATTGTGAGTTCCAACCCTTGCCCCAAAATATATGTTCTAGAAACACAGAATCTTGGAGTTAAAAGTGCCATTGGTAGCCACCTAGTTCATTCTTTCTCCCACTGAGCAAACCCTTGTGTGATATCTCTGACAGGTGGCCACCCAGCCTGTGTTTGAGCATTATCTAAGAACAGGGGACCCTCTGCTTGGCAAGGCAGCTTATTCCAACAGAGGGGAGCTCATACTGCTTACCATATCATTTTTTCATTGGGATAAAACTCCAGTTTTCATACATTAGGGTGAGGTAGCAGAGGGCAGTAGTTAATTTCCTGGTTCTGAGCCAGACTACTTCTGTTCATGTTCTACCTTACCCCTTTACCATCTATGCACTCTTGTGCAAGTTATTTAACCTTCTAAGCCAGTTTATTTCTCTGCAAAATTGTGATAATAGTACAGTGGTGGGTTTGAGTTGTATCAGCTTAGCCAAGTTGGGACTGAGACACCCACAATTCTCTTCCTTGGTTGATGCTGGGATAGGGCTGGTCATAGAAGAAATGGGCAGTAGTGAGGCAGGGAGGAGGGTGTTTTAGTCAGCTTTTTCACTGCTGTGACTAAAGGATCTGACCAGAACAACTATAGAGGAAGAAAAGTTTATTTGAGTGCTCAGTTTCAGAGGTCTTAGTCCATAGAAGGATTGCTCCATTTCTCAGGGCTCAAGATGAGGCTGAACATCATGGTGGGAGAGGGTGGCAGAGGGAAGCAACTCACATTATGGTGATCAGGAAGCAGAGAGGGAGAGAGAAGTCTCCACTTGCCAGATACAAAATATATATACCTCAAAGCCACACCCTAGCCACACCCTACCACTTCTGTTACCGCTCAGTTAATCCCATCAGGGATTGATTCCCTGATTGGGTTAAGATTCTTACGACCCAATCATTTCTCCTCTGAACCTTCTTGCATTGTCTCACATGTGAGCTTTCAGGAGACACTTCACATCCAAACCATAACAGAGGGTTTAGGGCTGGTGGTGTTGCAGTCCCCCTACATCATCATAGACCATCTGGTTTGTATTATTTGTGTTGGGCAGCAACTGGGCCTTTAGCTCCTCCAGCTCTAGCTGGCTCTTCTTCAGCATCTTCAAATCCTGAACTAACTTTCTGAATGTTCCATGGTGAAGAGTGCCAGCTCTTCTGCACCTGTATCTTCAAAGTTGGAGGCTTAGGAAAAGTGAGAGACTAATGAAGGTTCCCGTATGATACCAGTGTGACCAGTTTGAGTTCCTATGAGAGACAGATGTAGGTTTCAGCTCCTTGCTCTCCCCTACTTCACATCCATCTTCCCTTCACAACTGCTGGAAAGGCTGACTTCAGACCCAACACCAGAAGCATAAACTACATGTGTGGATGTGTATATAAAATCAACTCCAGTTGGGTGTGTAGCTTAGTGGTAGAGTGCATAATTAGCATGCTCGAGGCTCTGGGTTCCATCTCCACCACTGTAAAAACAACAAAACAACTACACATCTCCCACTATTTTGTAAGGTCTTATCCCTTTAATAAATCTCTTATATTACAGTAGTTCTGCTTCTCTGATCAAACTTGAATAATACCACTATATTGTGAGAAATAAACCAAATATATACAAAGCACTCAGCAGAGGGTCTGGAACATAGTAGCTGTGAATCTGTAAATCTATATTATTCTCCAACAATTTGGAACTACTGGCTCCATTCTCCAGGAAGTTAACAAAATGCTTTTGTTCCTTCTCCACCTACCAGTGAATCTACACATTTAAATTAATATTTTTAAAGATTTTCATATATAAAATGATCTGTCAAGTGAAACTTCATGATAGATACTGGACTAAGTGATTCGGATACATTATCTTGTTTAATCTTCACAAAAACTTTAGGAATTTTACAGATGAGGATATTGGAGCTCATCCTAAGGTCACATATAAGACATTAACATGTCTAAGTTTGTTAATGTCTAGGGGAGTTCTTGGACAATCTATAATTAGTTGGGTTTTATTTTAATTTGCAATTTCTAAGCTTACACATTTAGTTTTGCTTGAAGTGTTAAATATAGTTTATGAATATTATTAGTATGCTATATATAAACCTTGAAATTGCTATATTAAATAAGGGCAATTACTTTCATTTGTTCTTTGATTAGTAGTCAACACAATTCAAACAGATTAAATTCACTTTAAACAATTAATCCCATTTATAAACTTAATTCCCCTTTTAAAATACACTCATAAATTTAATACATTTGAATTTTTCAAACCTTTTAAATGCCTGACAAGCCATAAGTGTAATTCTGACAAACAAAATTCTACCAGTTAGTTAAATGACTTAGGTGAAGATGATAAATTAAGCCTGCGATTTTGCTGAATTTTGAGTTCTCAGAAACATTTCAATATTGTTAATACTTAGTAAATTCTGTTATACTTTCTGTCTAAACTTATAAGTCAAAATCAATTGCTTAAGGATAATCTGACAGAGTTCCTAAAATTCTGAATTCTCATAAGCATTACAAAGAGATGATGAAGATAATGATGATTTTTGCAGTGCTGGGAATCCAACCCAGGACTTCAAGCATGCTAGACAAGCACTATACCACTGAGTTACATCTGGAGCCTCAAAAAAATTATTTTTAATTTACACAAAAGCACTATTACTGTGGTTATTTACTCCATTATATCATTGTAAATTCTCCCCAGGGTTGAAAAGTAACTTACTCAAATTACGGTAGCAGATTTACCACATAAGTTGGAGTGAGCTGAAGTTAGAGGCAGCTTTTACCCTCAGGGTGTGTTTGCTCATTAGTCAGAGATTCAAGACCAAGATTTAAAATTTAAGAGTTTCATACTTCTGAATGATTCCTCTTTACTCATAGAGTACACAAGAAACCCCTGTACCGCCTACCTTTTTTATAACCATTTTGTTCATGGGAGACCCTAAGGCATCTTTCAGGTACAGTTTTAGCCACCTGATTTGAATAACCAGTAATCTGTAATCCCACTCAGGTGGTAGCTAAACTCCTTTTACCTCTAAGTAGGTTCTGAATTCCTTAATATTCTATTTAGTTCTGCATTTTCTACTATTTTTAGCTGGCTGCAACTCATACTCATGAGCTGATAATGCTGAATTTGATCCCAGGTTTCCCGGAACCCAGCTGTTTTATGAATTCTCTTAAATTTTTGTTTTAAGTTAAACATTTCCTTCTAGCTCTCATTTTATGAATCTGCAAGTGTCTTACTACCCTAATTTCCCTCTTCAGAACTTACTTCAGTTGTAGGTATTCTTCCTGAAGCACAGTGACCAGTATTAAGGTATCATGGTGTAGCCAAGTGCAATAAGGCTTGCCCCTTGGTGAGTGCAAAATGAATAAGCACAACCAGGACATTAAAAGAATTTTAAAAAGTTTATTATTTGCAGCAAGATAATTTTCAAATAGTGTGGATAATTTTCAAAACAGTTCCTCTTCCTGAACAAAGAAAACTAGGGACTGTTTTGTTGGGGAAATATACGTATTTATAGAGTAAAGACTCATCATCACATGAGATGGGCACATTGTTGGGCATGCTCAGTTCAAGATCATCCTTCATATATCGCATGTTCAAAAATGGCTGGACAGGGGATGTAGCTCAGTGGTAGAACACTTGCCTGGTGTGTGCAAGGCCCTGGACTCCATCCCAGCACCGAAAGAAAAGAAAAAGAACTCCACACCCTGGGTGGAGAATTTAGCGTTATAATAAAATGATGATGAGCAAAGTTTACCTTAGGTTGCCTAGGAAAGGGTTGGATGCTTAGGTTGATTTAAACCTAGTTCCTATGGATCCCAACCAGGGCCTGCCACATACTAGACAAGCACTCTGCCACTGAGCTACACCCTGAGCCACATAAATTTTGGTTCACAGCTCATGCCGACATATTTCATGTGAAAATTTTTATTTCATTTTATTATTATAATTTTGTGTGTTTCCTAGGGATCAAACCTAGGGCTTTGCAAATACTGAGCAAGCACTCTGTCACTAAGCTACATCGCTAGCCCATCATATGAAATATTTTTGATCTCCAGATTTCCCCAGCACATTTAATATTTGAACTAAAGAATCCAGGTAAAGTTTAATGAAAACATGAAACAAGTATCAGTAGGAATTAAATTCAATTCTTAAAAACATTAGTGGCTAAAAATAAATTTTCTTTTTTCATATCTGTTTTGAATATTACTTGGTATCACATTGCCATTCACATTCAGGGTTATTCTTGAAATATGATTTGTAATCCCAGTCATTTTGGTTTATTTTTGGTTTTTACCTTGACTTGGTTTCTCCTTTGTTTGGCCTTTTTTTTTTTTAGTGTGGTTCCTCTCTTTGTATATTTTCATCATTGGTTATCATTTCCTCCTCATGGAATATTTTGCTAAGAATGCTGTGTAGTGCAAGCTTTCTTGCTGTAAATTCTTTTTAACTTTTGTTCATCACAGAAGGTTTTTATTTCATCATCAAATCTGAAGCTCAATTTTGCTAGATATAAGATTCTTGGTTGGCATCCATTTTCTTTCAGAGCTTGGTATATGTTGTTCCATGATCTCCTGGCTTTTTAGGGTCTGGGTTGAAAAATCTGCTGAGATCTGAATTGGTCTCCCCCATATGTAATCTGATTCCTCTCTCTTGCAGCCTTTAAAATTTTATCCTTGTTCTGTATGCTGGGCATTTTCATTATAATGTGCTTTGGTGTAGTTCTGTTGAAATTTTGTACATTTGGTGTCCTATAGACCTCTTATATTTGATTTTCCAATTCATTTTTTATATTTGGGAAATTTTCTGATATTTCATTGAAGAGATGATACATTCCTTTGGTTTGAAATTCTGTGCCTTCTTCTATCCCAATGAATCTTAGATTTGGTCTTTGGATGCTATCCCATAATTCTTGTATGTTCTGTTCATGATTTCTTACCATCTTCACTGTATGGTCAACTTTATTTTCAAGATTGTATATCTTGTCATCATTATCCAAGGTTCTGTCTTCCAAGTGATCTAGTCTGCTGGTGATGCTTTCTATCGAGTTTTTTATTAGTTTATTGTCTCCTTCATTTCAAGAATTTCTGATTGGTTTTTTCACAATATCTAGCTCTTTCTTAAAGTAATCTTTTGCTACCTGTATTTGCTTCCTTATCTCTTTGTTGGTGTGGTTGATGGTTGCCTTTATTTTCTCTCTTGTTTCTTTGTTGGAGTGATCAATTTTTGCCTGTATTTGCTCACTTAAGTCATTCTTTAATTTGCAGATCATTTTAATTACGTACATTTTGAATTCTTTCTCTGACATTTCATCAACTGTGCTGTCAATGGATTCTATTATTGTAGTATCTTGGTTTATTTGGGGCACTTTCTTCCCTAGTTTTTTCATATTGATTATGTATCTTCCTTTCTTGCAATGCTGATCTGAGGTATTGCAGTTTATATCCTATAATCTTGTTGTGACACTACAGATTACCTGTATCTCACCTTGGAGTTCACTTCCATTCCCCATCAGGTTTTCCTAGATGAACACTACTGCCAATAAAGGTGGTGGCGGCGGAAGTGGAGGTAACTCAAGATGGCAGTGGAAGTGGCCTTGGCTGGGCTCCCAGTGTAGTCCCTGAAGGTGGTCCTAGGCCTTGGCCTATGCTCCCACTGGTCAGCAGGAACTCTGGCGCAGAACTAGGGTTGGTCCTGGGTCTCACATAGGCCAGGTCTCCTGCACATTTAATCAACCAAATTGGTAGTAAATTGCATTTGGGTAGCAATTCCTCAGTGGGAGTGGGGTAGGGAGTTGAAGTATTGGCATTCAAAGTAAAGCAGTTCTTATGTGAAGCTCCCTCTGGAATTATAGGACTTTTAGCATCCACAGCCTTTTAGATATTAAATACCATTAGCAACCCCTAGTAACTCTGACAACCTAAAGTATTTCCATCTATTTCCATGGGTACATCTATTTCCATGTATTGTAAGTGTCCCCTATGTGAGCCCATCTGTTGAGAGAGATTGGGCAGAGATACCTGATTACTGTTCTTAACTCTGCCACCAGCTGTAAGACTCAATCTCCCAATGCTTGAATTTCTCTCTAGTAAAATTATGGGAAGTCCAAATACTCAAATTCCAGGGGCATATATAGTTTATTTGACTCTGGGTAGCAGCTCACTTAAACTTTTTTACACATACATGTTTTGTCTAATTTAGTAGAATTTTTATTTAATTGTTTGTACTCATAAACTAATAGACCACCTGCCATTACCATTCTTGTCACTAGGTTCCTATTAGATGGGGGTGTCACTTAAAAGTTACTAATGAGCTGTGATGGTCATACCTATAACCCCTGGTAGTTGGGAGGCTGAGGCAGCAGGATTACATGTTTGAGACCACTTTGAAATTTAGCAAGACCCTGTCAAAAATTTTTTTAAAAGTGGGGGTGCTGGTGCTAGGGATGTAGATCAGTGGTAGAAAGCTTGCCTAATATGTGCAAGGTCTTGGGTTCAATTCCCTATAGCACATGTACACATCAAAAAAGTTATTAATGAAATTGAATACAGGTCATTATAGCATTATGAGTTGATCATCAGTAATTTTCTTAAAAGTTCTATCATAAAATTGAGATATTATGGAAGGTGAATAACAAAAAGGAAAACAAACATCAATGAAGCCACCTCCCAAAGTTGTCATTTTCCATGAGATATCCATGGAACCTCCACACAGATGAATTTCTTTTATTCTCATTTTTTTATTATGTTGTACTTTAAACATAGGCCTTATACTTACCAACTAGTTTGAACAATTGTTAACCTTTTGCCATATTTGCTTCATTACTAAACTATTTTAAAATTTGGTTATCATGATATGCATTCCCCTCCTAAAAACAAAATGCTATAGATTGAGTTTATAATTCTAGAAATTTATTTCTTTTAGTTCTGGAAGCTTGCAAGTCCAAGATCAAGGTGCCAGTTTATTCAATGAGGATCTGATTCCTGGTTCATAGAGAACTGTCTTTTTGTTGTCTCTTCATGTCACACCAAGGGGTCTTTTATCCCTTATGGTGTGGAGTCTTCATGATCTAATCATCTCCCAAAGGCCCCACCTCCTAATACCATCACCTTGGGGTTTAGGATTTCAACATACAAATTTTGGGGAAGACACAAACATTCAAAAGCATAACATTCTTTAAATAAATTTCTCTGATGTATTTACAATAATACTATAAACTTAAGAAAATGAATTACAATTCTTTACTATAATCTAATACCCATTTCCTTTGCAAACATCCCCAATTGCTTAAAAATTGCCTTTTATAGCTGTGTTTTAGAGTAAGAATTCAAAGGTCATTGGCTTTTGTAATTGTGTCTGGTCTTTTCAAACTTTCTTAATTCATGGCATTGATTTTTGAAAGAGAATGATCAAATATTTCATAGAATGTCTCATATTCTGACTTTATATGATTATTTCCTTGTTGTGATATTTAAAATTGTTTCTCTTCCAGAAGTTAATCTGTAGGGGAAAAGTTAAACACTTGATTATATTTAGATTAAACATTCTTCGAAAATACTTTATGAGGGCTGGGGTTGTGGCTCAGTGGTAGAGTGCTCACTTCGCATGTATGAAGTACTGGGTTTGATCCTCAGCACCACATAAAAAAATAAAATAAAATAAAGGTGTTGTGTCCATCTACAACTAAAAATATTTTTAAAATACTCTATGGGAGATGTTTTGTTGTATGCTTCATATATAACATCAGGAAATTCTTTGTTTTGGGTACTAGTCATGAACCAAGAGATACTCTACCACTGAGCTATATCCCTGGCTCTTTTTTCTTTTTTTAATTAAATTGCCCAATCTGGCCTCAAACTGATCCTCCCTCCTGAGTGTGGAATTACAAGTGTACATCACTGAGCCTGGTAGGAAACTCATTTTTTAATGTGTCCATTATTATACTAACTTTTTTCACTGAACAAGGGTGGTTTCTGCTTCTAGAAGGACAACTTTTGAAAAGAATAAACTAAGAACCCTTAAATATAAAATGAACATATGTCATCAATTTTATTTAACTTGCTAATTAATGATAGAATTGGCAAAATGTTACAACTGGTTCAAAGGAATACCCAAAGTGCAGACACATAAACAGACTGAATGCTGAAATTAATTTGCTTAAATTGGTCAGAATCCATAGGGTAACAATCAAATGCATCTCTACCAGACAATTTCTATTTCTGTGAGCACAATTCACTTGTATTGTTCTCAATATTCTTACAACTTAAAACTTTGTACTGTAGTTCAAAGACAATGAAAGGCCCAGAGACCTAATGGAATCAAACAACCTGAACAGCACCAACTTTTTCATTGAAGAATGGAATCTTTGGTCTCTGTCAAAGTCTTGCACAGTTTGCCCATATAATCTGGATCTCTCTGCTATAAAGTTAACAGTTTCCTTCTAGTGAGTTATTTGTGAAGTAACACTTATGTCATGAGAATATCTAGTTTTTCATGATGTAATGGAGGTGTAGTAGTTTTGTTTTTAGCCTCTATTGATGATTTTTGTCTGAATCAATTATTTTACTGAGGGTAGCCAAATGAAGATTGTTTCAGTTTTATCATTTTCTCTCCATTTATTAACAAGCATTCTTAAGAAGAGCTTCTGTTTACAGCTGCAGTTGTTTTATTACCTTGGAAATACAATTCCTACTTAAAAGGGAAAAAAAGTACTTAAATCTTCCCCATAAGCAACCAATTATCAGGATTAGGAGTATCCATAAAAATTGCCTCTATTGTTGAAAAATAAGGTTTTCTGTTTTGGGGGGATTTTTGAGGGGGGTATGTTATTGTTTATTATTTCATGTGCTTTTCTCATTAATTTTTTTGTGCTCAAGTTGTTGCAAATTTAATCAGCAGTAGCTTCTTCAATCTGGTTCCTTTGTCCTTTCAACATGTTTCAATTTTTGACCATCTCCTTGCTTATGGCATAAAAAAGATGTACCAGACTGAACAAGGAAAAAAGAAGACAGAAAATGCTATAATTAAAGAGGGTTTGTCACTTCAGCTCCTACAGTCATTAAAAGGTTAGTAAGGAGATACTATTAATAGCTTTATGCCAATATATGTGTTAACACAGGTGAAATGGAAAGATTCAACTTTATTGATCTTTTCAAAGAACTAGCTTTAGGTTTTATTGATTCTCTCTGTTTTTCTTTTATTGATATTTCTAGTTAAATATAAAGATATACTATTTTTTTCTTGTATATCTTTTCTTTTACTGAAAATCTTGATTCCTTGTAATGGTAACATAATTATTTATTGCTGGGACTATAGCTCAGTGGTAGAGCATGTGCTTATCGTATGCAAAAAGCCCTGAGTTCAGTCCTCATTGCCAAATATTATAATTATTTATTAGCCCCATCTTATTACATATATAAAATGGTTTTCAAATAATAATACAGATAGTGCTACAGAATGAAGTTAAACATTTGTTTGCACTTCTTTTTGTATTAGAATATGTACCAATAGAGTTATTCAGATTTCAATATTATCATTTCACATCAAGTAATTATTTTCTCTGTGCAATAATATCACTTAATATAACATTAGGTTAATTTGTTCAAATTTGTTTTCAATTTTAAAGCTTTTAAAATATTTAAGTTAATTTTGAATTGGTCAGACATTTACATGTTTCAAAAGCCAAAGCTATATTTTTTATTTTTATATTTTCCATTTTAAAATACATATTTAATCTAATGCAAAATTTACAACACTTTATTTTATAGTTAATGTACCTAAACACAATATATATGCTAACTACTATAGCATTAAGGAAAGGTCAGGGTGTTATGGTTTGAATGTGAGGTACCCCACAAAAGCTCATGTGTGAGACAATGCAAGAAGGTTTAGATGAGAAATGATTGGGTTGTGAGAGCCTTAACCCAATCAGTGAATTAATCCTCTAATAGGATTTACTGAGTGGTGACTGAAGGTGAGCAGGGTGTGGCTGGAGGAGTTATGTCTCCAGAGGATGTACCTTTGGGGTACATATTTGTATCTGGCCACTGGAGCCTGTCTCTCTGCTTGCTTATCATCATGTGAGCTGCTTCTCTCTGACATGCTCTTCTCTGCCATGCTCTTCTCTGCCATGCCATGATGTTCAAGTTCACCTCAAGCCCCCAGGAAGGGAGCCTACTATCTATGGACTAAGACCTCTGAAATTGTGAGCCCCCAAATAAACCCTTCCTCCTCTACAGTTGTTCTTGTCAGGTCTTTTAGTCACAGCAGTGAAAAAGCTAACTAAAACACAGGACAAACAAATATTTGTGATTTCTTACATTTTATGTAAAGTGATACAATTTTAACTGTAAGTAAACTGGAAATTAGGAATGTATGTTACTTAAAAATACAAATGTGAATGGATAAGTTAAAATGGAATTTTACTTTATTTTTTTCCATATTTTATGGATGCATTACAGTTGTACATAATGGTGTGATTTGTTGTTAGGTGCTTGTGCACACACACAATGTAACAATATAATTTGTCCAGTATCATTCCCCAGCATTTCATTCTTCCTTCCACTACTCTCTCCTCTTCATTTCTTTCCTTTAATCTAGTGGTCTTTCTTCAATTTTCATGAAACACACACCCCCTTTTTCTTTTTCTTCTCTAACTTCTGTATGAGAGAAAACATATGACCCTTGACTTTATGAGTTTGGCTTATTTTGCTTAATAATGTTTTCAAGTTCCATCCATTTTCCTGAAAATAACATAATTTCATTGTTCTTTATGGGTGAACAAAACTCCATTGTATATATACCATATTTTCTTTATCCATTCATCCATTGATGGACACCTAGGCTCATTCCATAGTTTGGCTATTGTGAATTGTGCTGCTGTAAACATGGGTATGTGTGTATCACTATAGTATGCTAACTTTAATTCTTTAGGATAAATATTGAGGAGTGGTATAGTTGAGTCATATGGTGATTCCATTCCAAAGCTTTAGAGGAACCACTATACTGATTTCCATAGTGGTTATACTAGTTTACAATCCCACCAATAGTATAAAAGTGTTCCTTTTTTCCCACATCCTCTTTAGTATTTATTATTGTTTGTAATCTTTTCATTTTTTTTTTGGTATCAGGGATTGAACCCAGGGGTGCTTAACCACTGAGCAACATCCCCACCCCTTTTTATATTTTATTTTGAGACAGAGTCTTGCTGAGTTGCTTAGGGTCTTTCTAAATTGCTGAGGCTGACCTTGAACTCACGATCCTCCTGCCTCAGCCTCCCAAATCACTGGGATTTCAGGTGTGCACCAGCACTCCCAGATGTTGTTTGTATTCTTGATGGCTGCCATTCTAACTAGAGTGAGATGAATCTCAGTGTAGTTTTGATTTGCATTTTCCAAAATGCTAATAATATTGAACATTTTTCATGTATTTGTTGGCTATTTGTATTTCTTCATTTGAGAGGTGTCTGTTTAGTTCATTTGCCCATTTATTGATTGGGTTATTTATTTATTTTTTGGTGTTAAGTGTTTTGAGTTCTTTACATATTTTAGATATTAATTGTCAGTAGTAGCAAAGATTTTCTCCCCTTTTGTAGGTTCTCTCTTCATATTCCTAATTGTTTACTTTACTGTGCAGAAGCTTTTTAATTTGATGCCATCCCATTTATTAACACTTGGCATTATTTCCTGAGCTTTAGGGGTCCTATTGAGAAAGTTGTTGCCTGTGGCTCTATGTTGGAGTGTTGACTCTATGTTTTCTTCTAGGAGTTGCATAGTTTCTTGTCTAATTCCTAGGGAGAAGGGAGGGGGATGGGAATGGGAAATGAATCATACATAACTTTCTTATGTTCATATATGAGTGCACAAGCAGTGTAACTCCACATCATGTACAACCACAGAAATGGGAAGTTATACTCCATTTATGTATGATATGTCAAAATACACTCTACTGTTGTGTATAACTAAAAAAAAAACAAATTAAAAAAGAAAGAGTCTTTACTAAGTTCATGTTTGGATGACCTATCTTTTGGTGATACAGGCGAGTTGAAGCCATCCAGTGTTATTTTACTGGTGTCTGAGCCTTTAATTCAAGTAGTTTCCATTTTCTGTAATTAAATGCACCAACATTTGGGGCATAAATATTTATAATTGTTATATCTTCCTATTGGATTGTTCCCTTTATCAGTATAAAGTGACCTTTTTTGTCTCTTCTGATTAATTTTGGCTTGAAGTCTGCTTTGTTGGATATGACAATAGCTACTCCTTCTTGTTTTCAGGCTCCTTTGGTGTGATGTATTAATTTCCATCTTTTTACTTTTAGCCTCTGTTTGTCTTTGCCTGTAAGTCAAGTGTCTTGCAAACAATACATAGTTGAGTCTTGTTTTTTTTTTTAATCCATTCTGCCAACCTATGTCTTTTCATTCCAAAAGTATATTTTAAAAAATATATTCGGAAGTCTCTTTTGTATCCTTGTCTTTTCCCTTTGTCCTCACACTCAGAGTTCACCATTTTAATTAGTTTCTGGCTTATTCTAGGAATATTGTTTGAAAGTACACACATGTGTAAATATATGCATATGTGTGTATGTATTGTTATTTTTTCTCCTTGCTCACACAAAATATACTACAAACACTGTTCAGGCCCCAGTGGCACACTTCCATAATCCCAGCTACTCAGGAGACTGAAGCAGGAGGATCATGAGTTCAAGTCTAGCGTGGGCAACATAACAAGAACTTATCTCAAAACAAAATTAAAAAAAAAGACAGAAACAAATTTTAAACACTGTTCTACATTTTGCTTTTTAAACTTATGGATATGTTCTGTAAATTAATGTATGTCAGTATATGGGGACTGTATTGGGTCTAATTTTTTCCCCCAAAAGATATGTCCATCTAATACCTGAGAATGTGACCTTATTTGGAATAAAGGTTTTTGTAGATATAGTAAAGATAAGAATCTTGAGATGAGATCATTTTGGATTGAGGTGAGCACAAACTCTAAACACAAGTGTCTTTATAAAAGAAAAGAGATATGAGACACAGAGAAGAAGACCATGTGAAGACAGAGGTGGAGATTAAAATGGTACAGTTATAAGCTAAAGAATATCAAGGATTATAGACAGCTACCAGATGCAAAGAGGGAAGTATAAAACAATTTCCCCTTCAAAGTCTCAAGAAGGAGCCATCCCACCAAGCATGGTGGCAGTCTTCTGTAATCCCAGCTGCTTGGTAAACTAAGACAGGAGGATCACAAGTTCAAGGCCAGCCTTAGCAACTTAGTGAGGCCCTGAGCAATTTAGTGAGATCCTATCTCAAAATAAAAAATAAAAGAGCTGGGAATATGGCTCAGTGGTTGAGCACCCAGGTTAAATCGCTGGTACAAAAAAAAAAGAAAGAAAGAAAGAAAAAAAAGGAGGTGTCCCTACTAATATGTTGATTTTGGACTGCTGACTTCTAGAGCTATGAGAGAATAGCTTTCTTTTTTAAGCCATAAAGTTTCTAGTAGTTTGGTACGGCAGCCACATAAACTAATACAGAGATTCTCATACTTTTTTAAAAAAATGACAATATAATATCCTTTGTGTGGCTGTTCAGTGGTTTATTCAGTTTGTTCTCATTGATGGACATGTGGATTGCTCCCAAACTATTGTTTGTATAAATAATGCTCAGTAAATAACTTTATGTTTATTATTTCAAATCTGTTCATATATAATCTACATTTGATACTTAGAAGTGGGACTGCTGAATCAAACTGTAAATGCATTTGCCTTTTTGCTAGATAATGCCAAATTGCCCTCTATAGGGGCTGTAACATTTTGCACTCCCACCAGCAATGAATAAGTGTGCCCATGTTCCCACAGTCTCACCAACAGAGTGCATTTTGAAACTTGAATTTTTGCCAGATAAACAAGAAATAATATCTCAGTGCAGTTGTGATTTGCATTTCCTTTATTATGAGTGAAGTTGAGCATTTTTTTCATGTATTTTAAATTCATTGCTTTTCTTTTCTCTGAACCCTCTGATCATGTCTCTTAGGTATTTTTGTGTTCTTTCCTTTTCAATTGTTAAGAACTTTTGCATGTAACTATAATTTGCATATTTTTGTTTGTTATATTTCTTTTGACTATGTGTTTTTTTTTTACATATGAATTTTTCCCTTCAGTTTTTAACAAAAGATTGTTGATGTTTCCTAGTCTAAGGAGCTTTCCTTACCTACATCCTTTTCCTGGTCTGTGCTGAGCTATATCCTGCTTTGAATCATTGCTTGCCAATGTCTGACTCCTTCTTTCTATCAGCACTTCTTAATTAGAAGCAGTGTAGTTGCTACAGCTTCTCTCATTCCGTTTACCTTTTATGTCTTAGATTGATTTCCTCAAAAAGCAGAGGCTCAGGCAGAGGACATATATGTTGTTACCCCGCTGGGCATGTGAAGCAGAAAAGGACAGAGAACCAATACAGTGGTGTGTTAGCAAGTTGGCTGCCTCTTAGTGCAGATTGATTGCTCAGTCTGTGGGAGTACATCCCAAAGAAGCTCTGTCAACCCTGCCTCAGGACTTCCCTGGCTGGTGGAGGCAGGAGGAAGTTGGGGGTGGAGGGTGAGAACAACAAAGAAAGGAGAATGGATTTATCTGTTAGCTCCTGTCTCTCAGATGGAGGTTTGCCCCTCAATGATTTGATGATTAACCAGTCATCAAATCCAAACTCTTTTTTGTATTTAAATGATTCCATATGTATATTTTATTAGATATATCATAATTACATTTATATTTTGTTTACATTGCAAATATTAATAGTTTTCTCAATTGGTCTGCATTGTTTACTGCTTTCTAGATATGTGAAATAGTCATATTGATCTTTTTTATTGATTTTTTTGCTATGCATAGCATTAGGATTCATTTTGACATCATTATAAAAGCATGGAATATAATTTGCTCTAATTCAGTCCTCCATACTTTCCCTTTCCCACCCCACCTCTCCTCCATTCCCTTCCATCTGCCCTACTGATCTTTCTGCTATTTGCTTATAGCTTTTTTTAATTAGTTTCTTGTGCATGTACACAATGGTGAGATTCACTGTGATATATTCATATATGTACATAGGAAAGTTAGGTCAGATTCATTCCACTGTTCTTCCAACATTAACTCCTGGAAAAATAGTTTTCTCATAGGGCTATGGTGAGTTTATTCAAAAAAGAGCATGAGAGACCACTCTTTCATCAGGCACCAGGCCATATTTCTATTACCAGACTTGGAAATTCAGGATTTTTCTGAATATGAGTAAAAGGTAAAGAAACAATTGATACATCCCTTGTGTAGGCCTATGGTTAAAGAAGATTGCTAGAGGAGTATTCAGTACTTGGCCTTCAGAGAAAGGCACAGAGCATGAGCCAAGTCTCCCTATAGATTTATCAGTAGGCCTTCTTTAGGTATGGAAATTTCCACCATTAGGGTTGGTCCTTTGGGTAAGGCAGTGTTTAACTGAAATCCCCATCCAGTAATACATGATGTCATTAAAACTTTGTGGTGGATTATTTATCAGTCTTCAGAGAGGATCTCAAGGGAAATGTAAGAGATGCTTTTTGATGAAGTGAGAAGACCTTTCTAAGACACACAAGAGAGGCCAGGGATAGAGGGGGCATTACCAGGATTCCCTAGGGGGCATGCTTTGGGGCCTCACAAAGGCCTTGAAGAGAGTGATGCTGACAGAGGAAAAGGGCAACAGAAAAGGAAAGGAAGATAACTGCTCTTTGTGTCACATTGGTTGGTCATGCCTGCCTATTCTTCCCACAGATGACTCCAGTGTCATTCCTGTGAGAAGCTGCAGTACTCCAGCATCACTTCTGAGGGTAAGAACACTGACACAGAAATTTTAGCTAGGAGTTTTATGTGCTAAAACAGTGGCTAGGGCATAGGGCATAGTATTTAGCAAAGGTGCACTTGCAGTTGGTACAGAAATCCCACTTCTGTGAATCAAATATGAATTACATGTGCATGTATTTGAAGTAACATATACAAAAGGTTTTTTATTGAACATTATTTGTACAAACAAATTTGGAAGCGATCCACATGTCAGTAGGGAATTGATTGAATAAACCACTGTATAACCATACAAGGACAACAAATCTGTCCTCAGAGGTAGCTATCCCAATGACATAGATCTGCATGTTCTTTCTTTCTTTCTTTCTTTCTTTCTTTCTTTCTTTCTTTCTTTCTTTCTTTCTTTCTTTCCTTCCTTCCTTCCTTCCTTCCTTCCTTCCTTCCTTCCTTCCTTCCTTCCTTCCTTCCTTCCTTCCTTTCTTTCTTTCTTTCTTTCTTTCTTTCTTTCTTTCTTTCTTTCTTTCTTTCTTTCTTTCTTTCTTCTTTCTTCTTTCTCTGAACCTAGGGGCACTCAACCACTGACCCACATCTCCAGCCCTTTTTTATATTTTATTTTGAGATAGGATCTCTCTAAGTTGCTTAGGGCTTTGCTAAGTTGCTCTAGCTGGCTTTGAACTTGCAATCCTCTTTCCTGAGCCTCTAGAGCCACTGGGATTACAGGCATGCCTGGCCTTTTTGTTGTTTTTTTTGTTTTGTTTTGTTTTGTTTTTGAGATGCAGGTCTCGCTATGTTACTGAAACTGGCCTCAGAACTCCTGGACACAAATGATTCTCGTGCCTCAGCCTCCAGAGTAGCTAGTACTACAGGTATACCTATTCCACATATTCTTGAACAAATTCCTCTGGAAATATTTAATTTCTCTAAATTAGGTCAACAAGCAGGCATCCTATTTGGAGCTTTAGAAGTTTTAACATTTTCAACACACAAATGACTGAACACTGCATAAATGGAAGACTCCTTATGCCAGCTTCTACCTTTTACTCCACAAATTTTTGGGCTTTTAACACAACCAGAAGAACCTTACCCTCAGCATTTCAAAGGGTCAAGACAAGATAATAGGAAAGATATTTCTTAGCAGTCACTCTAACACTATAACATCACAATCTGATACACTGAGGAAGGAAAATCATGGGTTATAATACAATACTCAGAAACCCAAAGAACTGAAAACATGTAAAAATTGAGTTAATTGGAAAGTTCATCTTTAGAACTTAAATAATTTTGGTCTATACTCCAGAATAGCTATTTCAGGATTAGAGAGCATAATATATGTATTCCCATGAAGACCTTAAAATGTTTTTAAAACAGCAAATGCATCAATTCTTAATAAAGGGTAAAGAATAAATATTTTAAAAGGGGAGAACTACAAAAAGAATTAGAGAAACTGCTGGAGATGTGGCTCAGTGGTAGAGTACTTGCCTAGCATGTGCAAGACCCTGGGTTCTATACCCAGCATCAGAAAAATAAATAAATAAATTAGAGAAACTACATTTGAAAAAGCCTCAAAGCAATGGCCCTCTATTTTCTGAAAAATAACTTCTGCATTATAAGGAAAAGCTTATTATTTTGTACTTAAAAGAAGGCTTTAGTTGGGGAAAATTATACACTTGCACAATTTGTAAGTAGTATCAAAGATAAAACCAGTTATTAAATCAAAGGACAGTAAGCACTTCTCAATATTAGGATGTAATTCTTATTTTTTCACAACATGAAAAGGTGTTATGGTCTGGATCTTAAATGTTCCCTGATGGTGAATGTATTAAAATCTGGTACCCAGCTGATGTCGCTATTGAGAAGTAGAACCTTTAAGAGTTGAGGCCTACCCCACATTTATGTAAAATTATAATACACTAATAAAAACAAAACAAAAAATGGTGGGACCTAGTTGGAAGAAGTTGGGTCATTGGAAGTGTGCCCTTGAAGGGGATTTAGGGACTCTCCTTTCTTTCTCTCGGCTTCCTGGCTGCCATTAGATGAACAGGTTTCTCTGCCACATGCTTCTACCATAATGTACCACTTCACCACAGTCTCAAAAGCATTGGTGCCAAACAACCATGAACTGAAGCCTCTGAAACCATGAGACAAAATAAATCTTTCTTCTTTTGTTTATTTCAGGTATTTTGTCATAGCAATGGAAAGCTGACTAACACAGAGGGAAAATATTTGGAGGTCTGACTGCTCTAAATTAATTTGATCACGCTTATAGAGCTGTTATGCTCAGAACATACAGGTACCTATAATCTTTCCAGGCACAGATTATACATTGTCTAGCTGTATAATGAAATTAGTTTCTGCTTTGTTTTGTTTTGCTTTTAGACATGAAACTTAATGTTGGAAATGAATGGAATAAAATAAATAGATATTTGGCATGGCTAGGACTTCAGTTATTGTTTTTCTTTCATATTGTACTTAGATATGCAATTAATGCTTCTTGAGGGGTGCCCTTTCTTGAACTCTTAAAAGAATAAAAACACTCCCACATATGGCTATGCTAACATATGGCCTCCCTAATGACAGTATAAACCCACTCATTTTAAATAAATTTTAGCATAAGACATGAACAAATGATACATTAGTGCTGCATGTTCTTGGTACATCCCAATGAGAAATAAAGATTTATATGTATCTGGCTGGATGGGTACTCATAAAATAGTGCAGAAGTGAGAAAACATAAATCTGACAATGATGTATGCTTTTCAGAAGTTGACAAATGTTGCCATAAATTATAATCATGGAATTTTGGGATGCTATTCAGAAAGGTTTGGTATTTTTTATTAAAGAAGAATAAACATAAACACAGCCTGGCATTAAAAAATTGTTCATCTTCTTTCTAAAACCTTCTGTGTATTTTATGAAGAAAACCCATTACACAATCCTCAATTCTGAGAAAATAGTTACAGTTATTAACTCACCTGCAATTAAATATACTTTTTATAATCTAAAGAATGGAGGTAACAATAAGTAGTTTTATGATTGCACCAGATTGAATAGCCGTTGAGCACCTTGAACAGAGGACTTTTAGTCTTCTGGAAGCTCATCCTTACTATTATTTCAAAACAGGGGCGTTGTGCTTCCTCTTTAAAGATGGAAGCATCTGGGCAGCTCCCTCCTTCACCCCTACCCATCTCCACACTCCCAAACACAAGAGCCCATGCATAGTTCTTTCTTTCCAAGGCAGAGTTTCTATATGAGGTGGGAATCAAGGTGTAAGAGCCCCAATTCCTTTCCTCTGGCACTGGAGAGAAGTGATGACCCCCTGAGATGTTCTTTAATGAGAGTCTAGGGGTCAACACTAACCCTCCAATTCCTTTCTTGTCCCCACTCCTACTAGTACCAGCCTCTTCTCCCAACCCTTTTTTCTACAAGGATCCTCATCACAACTGGAAAATGATTTGTTGTTCCAATTCATTCCTTGCCTATTATCCTCTTCCAACTCATATGGAGTGGGACACTCAATTCAGAGATTCCTTCTATAACAAAAAGATTGTTCCTTCTTAACCACTCTACAATTCTGAATAGATTTCAAAGTGGATCATTTTTATTTCCAACCTTAAGTTAGTAAACACTCTTAATGCCTTGTATAGTAAATGTAACACATCTGTTAAGAGAGTGGAAACTCGATTTTTTCGTGGACATGTTGCCTCTTCAATGACATCAGAAGCCCTAGGCCTGTGGGAAACTGGTGGGGTCTGATGAACACACCTTTAGTCACTTAAGTCTATTGTCTACCAAGGCCCAAAGCTAACATCATTATTGGCTGTTGGACCTTCTCCATCTGTCATCTTTGAGGCCATCTCCTAATTTCTAAATACCAGTTCCCACTTTTCTGCCCAGCTTAGGTTGACTTCACTGCCTGAAAGACTTCTGTACCACCTCCTCACATCTCTGCTGGCCCAGATCTTCCTCATTTTCTAAGGCTGATCATCACTTTTTCTAGACAGATTTAAACACCTATCTTAGTGGGTCTTTAATATTTGGATGGTACCCATCTCAAGACAACCTGTGGCCCATGCCACAGTTGTTTGCACTTATTTTATCTGTCCCCACAAACTCACCTGAACTTAAAGTCTGTGAAGGCAGAGGTTGTTCCTCATTAGAGTTGTGAATTTCCTTATTAAAACAGACCTTTAAGCTGGGCGTGGTGGTGCACGCCTATAATCCCAGCACTTTGGGAGGCTGAGACAGGAGAATCGCAAGTTCAAAGCCAGCCTCAGCAACGGCTAGGCACTGAGCAACTCAGTGAGACCCTGTCTCTAAATAAAACACAAAATAGGGCTGGGGATGTGGCTCAGTGGTCGAGTATCCCTGAGTTCAATGCTCGGTACCAAAAAGCAAAAAAAGAGAAACAAATAAACAAACAAACAACAAAAAAACTAGACAAACTTGAATTTCATGGAATAACAAATACTATTTTTAGCATAAATATGTTCCAAATATTGCATGGACATATTATACTAAACTTGTTTTTTCATTGTTTATCTGAAGTTCAAGTTGAATAGTGTCCTATATATGTTTCTTTGCTAAATCTGGCAACCCTAGGCCTTAGTCATCTGTGACCTTTTGGGGTCATTATCTGTGCCTACTTCAGGAAAGGCTGGAGTCCTTACTCCAGAACAATAAAATGGGGCCAGAAACCATGGAGGCCAACCTTAATGGGCTCAATGGTTCTGAGTTAGTTCCACAGGCCCTGAGAGTAGACATGCAGCCCAAAAGCTCAGGATCCAGCCAAGACTGGCAGTTGGAATGAGAAATTCTATTGATAATCATAACTCTAGAGTCAGCAGTAATGCTCTGGCTACTAATCCATGCTTTTGTTGTCTGATCCCAGTGGATTCAAGCCATAGTGTGTTTTCTTCATAGAGATTTATTCTAAGCACAACTTACATGGTTTAAAACAAAGGGGAACTTATGCAAGCTCTGGGGAAATACATTTTTTGACCTTATGTGTTGATTTTTGATGTTTTGATCATGATTTCCCACTGGAATTCCCCTCTAGCCATGAAGATGTTTTATAAATTATTTTATAGATATTCTTCCTATATCTACTGCTTATGTGTAGTCAATTTCAGTGGACATGGAAAGTAAGCATGGCACACATGAATATACCTTCATTAGCTTCCTGAAGCTGCTATATTAGATTGCCACAAACCTGATAGCTTAAACAACAGAAATTTATTCTCTCACAGTTTCTGGAGACTTGAAGTCTGAAATCTGGCAAGGCCATGCCCTCTTGGTGGGGAGTGATTCAGAGACTGTTCCTTGCCTCTTCCAGTTTCTGGGGGCTGCATCATTCCAATATCTGCCTCGTCTCCACATTGTCTTCATATCACCTTCTCCTGAGTGTCTTCATTGTTTCCTGTTAGATCTTGCTCATGAGGACACTTGTGATGGCATTTAAAGCTTACTCTGATAATCCAGAGTTATTACCTCTTCTCAACATCCTTAGTTTAATCATATCTACAAAGATTATTTCTCCGAATTATATAACATTTACAAATTCTAGGGATTAGCACTTGATATCTTTCAGTGGTCATTAATCACCCTACTGCAATACCTTATGAAGTAGTCTCTTTATCTCTCAGAGTAAAAACTGTTGAGAAAAGACAAGCTACAGAGATACTTAGGATGAAAGGAAGAAAATGAGGTAGAAAAGTTCACTGAGGGAAAGAGTAAAAAGAAGGAATTCTTTGCAGTCAGTGGGGAGAGGCCAATATAAACTGAAAGAGATGAAAGTCCTATTAGAGTAGAACATTTCTATTTTTATATCACCACTCACATATTCTATATCAGCTGGTTTATTAGACTTTTTAAAATCACAATTCAGGGTACTTAAAGAATTTAAATTGTCTCATACATTCATTTTTATCCTATCACTGTATTTGAAAATGAATGTTGGTTTTTGAAACATTCATATTTAGCCTTTATTCAGGGTGAGTCATTTTAGGAAGATAAATCTTTATGTCATGCTGACTAAAAAATAAGAATAAAAATGTATACTTTCTCCCTTTAAGAGAAGGAAATTTTTAGTACTTTTAAGGTCAGTAAAAAATCTTTCTTTGGTCTTTCTTTGGACACCTTCAGGTCTCAGATCAGCACTTCAGAGTTGGTTCTTGGCCCTTGAATAAGCCATGTAACTCCTGAGTCTTAGTGTGTTAATTCTCAGAATGAGAGAGCCTGATTTAATTCTTTTCATTTTGCATTGTGGTTGAAAAAACTCACATAATCTAAAACTTATCATCTTAACCATTTCAAAGTTTACAGTTAAGTACTGTTAAGTGTACTGACATTGTTGCACAATTGATCTCTAGATCTTTCATCTTACCAAACTGAAACTCTATATCCATTTAAGCACCTCTCTATTTTCCCTCACCATCCTGGCAACAATCTGTTTTCTGCAAGAATTTGACTACTCTATATACTTCCTATAAGTGGAATCATACAGTGTATGTCTTATTTTGGGGGGGCAGTATTGGGAATTGAACTCAGGGGCACTTGGCCACTGAGCCACATCCCCAAACCTATTTCATATCTTATTTAGATACAGGGTCTCACTGAGTTGCCTAGTGCCTTGCTTTTGCTGAGGCTGGCTTTGAACTCACAATCCTCCTGCCTCAACCTCCCAAGCCACTAGGATTACAGGTGAATGCCACCACGCCTGGCCAGTGTGTCTTTGTGTGTCTGGCTTATTTCACTTTACATCATGTCCTCAAGGTCATCTATATTGTAGCATGTGCCAGAATTTCCTTCCTTTTATAATAAGGATGAATAGTATTCCATTGTACATATGAACAACATTTTCTTTATTCATACATTTGTCAGTGGACATTTGGAGTGCTTCTACCTCTTAACTATTTAAGTAATGCTGCAGTGAACATGGGTATGTATGTAAATACTTCTTTGAGACTGCTTTCAATCCATCGATACCCCTGGGGAATTGTTTTCAGGACCACCACAGATACCAAAATCTGCAAATTCAAGTCCCTCTTATAAAAACATCATTCTATTTGCATAGAACCTATGCACTCCTCTTATGTGCTTTAAATAATTTCTAAATTACTTATAATATCTCATACAATGAAAATGCAATATAGGGGCCAGGAATGTAGCTCAGTGGTAATGTGTGTGCTTAGCATACAAAAGGTCCTGTGTTCAATGCCCAGCATCAGAAAATTTTTTAAAAATGCAAATGCTTTGTAAATAGTTGCTACACTGAATTGTTTATAGAATAATAAGGAAAAAAGGTCTGCACAAGTTCAGTACAAATAAATTTTTTTCAAAAATATTCAATCCGAAGTTCGTTAAATCCATGGATATAGAGCCTGTGGATAAGGAAGCTTAACTCTATGCCTAGAAATGAGATTGCTAGATCATATGGTAGTCCTATTTTTAATTTTTTGAGGAATCCCCATGCTGTTTTCCTTAGTAGCTCCATAATTTTACATTTCCTACTGGCAACAGGATTCTAATTTCTCCACATCCTCATGAACACCTGTTATCTTTTGTTCTTTTAATAATGGCCAGGCTAACAGTTGTGAGGTGGTATCTCCTTGTAGTTCTAAGAGGGGCCAAATTTACCATCCTAATTATTTATTGTTGTATAGTTTTTATTTTTTAGTTTAAGGTTTTTTATTTGTTTGTTTGTTGATATTGGAGATGGAATCCAGAGCCTCAAGCATGCTAAGCAAGCATTCTACCATTGCTCTAGACTGCCAGATCCCTAATCATTTTTAAGAACACAGTACAATAGCGTAAATTGTATTCACATTGCTTTATGACAGATCTCTAGATCATTTTCATCTAGTAAAACTGAAACTCTACGCTCATTAACTCCCCATTTCTCCCCCATTCTTCCCCATAGACCCAGCAACTACCAATCTAGTTTTAGTTTTAAGAGAGCCTGATTTTCTTGATTTATTTGGTATTGGGGATTGAATGCAGGGGAGCTTTACCACTGAGGTATATCTCCAGTCCTTTGTATTTTTTCTTTTGGGAAAGGTCTCACTAAGTTGCTGAAGCTGGCCTTGGACTTGCAATCCTTCTGCCTTAGCCTCCTGAGTTGCTGGGATTGCAGATGTGAGCCACTATGTCCAGCAAGAGCCTGATTTTTTAAAAGAAAAAATTTTCAACAAATTTTGAAATCTGGGTGTAGTGACATG
>PVHX01023191.1:0-26224 GCA_004024805.1 Geosciurus inauris
TGAAGAAATGTTCATCATCTCTAGCTATTAGAGAAATGCAAATCAAAACTACGCTCAGATATCATCTCACTCCAGTCAGAATGGCAGCTATCCAAAATACCAGCAACAATAAGTGCTGGCGAGGATGTGGAGAAAAAGGTACACTCAAACACTGCTGGTGGGACTGCAAATTGGTGCAACCAATCTGGAAAGCAGTATGAAGATTCCTTAAAAAACTTGGAATGGAACTACCATTCGATCCAGCTATCCCACTCCTTGGCCTATACCCTAAAGATTTAAAAAAAGCTCACTACAATAAAGCAGTCACCTCAATGTTTATAGCAGCACAATTCACAATTACAAAACTATGGAAGCAACCCAGATGCCCTTCAATAGATGAATGAATAAAAAAATTGTGGTACATATACACAATGGAATATTATTCAGCAATAAAAGAAAATAAAATTATGGCATTTACAGGCAAATGGATAGAATTGGAGAACATTATGCTTAGTGAAGTAAGCCAATCCCAAAAAACCAAATGCCGAATGTTCTCTCTCATTAGTGGATGAGGATATATAAGGGGGATGGGAACGGGAAACACAGGAGAAATGCAGGAACTCTGGATGCAGCAGGGGGGAGGGGGGAGGAAGGAAAGGGAAATGGGAATAGTAATGATGATTGATCGAATGGGTCATTACTACCCCTGGTGCATGTATGAAGACACCAATAGTGTGACTCTTTATGATTTGCAACCAGAGAAATGGAAAAACTGAGCTCTGCTTATGTACTATGACTTGAAACGCATTTAAATAAAAATAAAAAAAAATTAAAAAAAATGGCCTCTTTGGATATGGTGGTACATGACTATCATACCAACTGCTAGGGAGGCTGAGGCAGGAGGATCACAAGTTTGAGGCTAGTCGGGACAACTTGGCAAGACTTTGTCTCAAAATAAGAAATAAAAAGGGCTGGGGGTATAGCTCGGTGGTAGAGAGCCCCTGGGTTCAATACCCAATACCTATTACCCCTCCCCCCAAATTTCCTTGCTTTTGACTTCTCACTTACAAAATAACATCTGGGCCAACTGTCTTTTTTTTTTTTAAAATAGTTTTTTTAGTTGTACATGGACACAACATCTTATTTTGTTTATTTATTTTTATGTGTTGCTGAGGGTTGAAGCCAGTGCCTCACACATGCTAGGCAAGCGCTCTACCACTGAGCCACAACCCCAGCTCCTGGGCCAACTGTCTTAAGGGCAGCAATGAGTGGGGCTGTGCTTTGTCTTACTCCTGGCTTCAGTCCCACCTGGCTGTGGAAGGCCTCCAGTTTTGCCATCCCCAATCTAAGTGGCTGATGTCCTCACAGCAAGTTGACTTTCATTTTGTGAGTTAAGACCAACTGGGTCTGCTGGCTCTTCTCCAACTACGTAAGCTCCCTCCCTTCACACCCCAAAACAAAACAAAATGGCAAACAGGAAAACCACAAAACATTTTTTTGAGGGGAGAACCTCCCCAAATCTCTTTAAAAACAGAAAAAGAAATGGCTGCCTGTTTTGTTCGAGGTGGTTGAGGTATGGGGCAGGGAGGGAGAATTAGTTTGTTTGTGCTAGGGTTTTTGAAATGACTAAATGACAGGGTGGTTCCTATGTTTATGAGCAAATTGCATTGATAGGCATTTCTAGAACTCTTTTAACTCCTTAGAGGAGCCACCTGTTTCCTCCTCTGCCAGGCCCTACTCTAGTCCATGTGTGGGAATCAGCTAGTATAAAAAAATAAATATTTTGCAGAAAAAATAAAATTGAGGTTAGATATTCTCTGATGGTCAGACAGGGAATAAATTCAAAGTGGAAAGAGCAGGAATTGCCTGCTACCCTCCTCCACGCCTTTCTCCCTGGATCAGGAGTGGCAGGCCTGGCTGCAGAGGTTGAGGCAGTTGTAATTCCACTGGATTTCCTGCCTCCAGCTCAGCCATTTACCATCCCTGTGGGCATCTGACTTCTTTGCACTTCAGCTTCCTTACCAGGAGGAGAAGGGAGTTCATAATTCTCACCTGTATGTTTTTTGAAATACATTTCTTTTCTTTTTTATTTTAATAAAATTTTTCTTTTTAAAAATTTTTTTGGTTGTTGATGGACCTTTATTTTATTTATTCGTATGCGGTGCTGAGAATCGAACCCAGTGCCTCACGCATGCTAGGCAAGCGCTCTACTACTGAGCCACAACGCTAGCCCTCGAATTACACTTCTGTGTATTAAAGCAACCTCAGGCATTTGACATAAAGGAGATGAGCTTTTCTTTTTCAGGGACAGTCCATCTGTGGCTGGTATGGGACATCCTGCTACTGCGGTACCCACTCCTTCTGTCTTATTGCCCTGTGGTGCCCAAGATCACCATGTGGTCCAAATACTCCCACTCTTTTCCTGTCACAATTACCTCTGCTTTGCCATATCATCTGAGAGTGGCAGCCTAAGCCCAGGTGCCATTTGGAACACAGGGACTTTCTTCTTCATCTGCAGGGGGTGAGCATCTTGCTGGCACCTTGTCAGTCTGTCAAATAACAGGCTCTTCCCAGCCGCCTTTCCTAAGGCCGCCATCTGCCTCCTGAACCCTTGGCCTAGTTTGTCTTTGAACTTTAGACCCAGAGGAGAGAAACAATGGCCCATCAAGGATCCCAGAAGCCCAAGGCCTTGAATTCCCACTCTGGGTCCAAGCACGGGCTTCACTGGTTCCTAAGAAAGAACTCCAGGGACCTCTTTATTCTCTGGGAGGCAGGGGTTGGGGGTGTAGGTACAGTCATTCTTTGAAAGATCTCTCTTTCTGTGTAGGTGGTCTCCCACAGGCTTCTCTGGGGCACTTTATCCTTCAGGTGAGGCAGGTGAAGGAAGACCACTTGTCCCCTACTTGGGTGGCTTTGTCCCCATGCAACTACCTTAGCGTTATGCTTGAGGTTGGGGAAGGGTCACAGGAAGTGTCTTAGGCTTATAAAAAGATCTAGAGAAAACTCTGTGCTCCAACACATTATAAGCAACCTGACCCCGGGCTGGGTGTACCAGGTGCTTGATGGCACTGAGGCCCAGCTTGGCACAATTCAGACCACGACCCTCTCCCCACAGCTCCCAAGATATGGAACGTACAGCCCCGCTGCCTGTTGGGGGCCTCAGCTACCTTCAGGGCTACACCAGTTTCCCTCTTATCGACAAGACTGTGGGGCAGTGCCTGGATGCCACCGCACAGAGGTTCCCCAACCGAGAGGCCTTGGTCGTTCTCCATGAAAACGTCAGGCTGAACTATGCCCAGCTCAAGGAAGAGGTGGGTCCTGACCTTGAACCTTCAAAGGGGGCAGGTGCTGGTCTCCAGGTTGCCCTGGCTGGGTGGAGCTGGAGGGTGTGACATGACGATGAGGCAGGGTGCTGGGGTGGCCTGAGGACCTGAGGGACAGCAAGAGAAGCAGATGGAACTAAGGCAGAGACGGTCTGCCTCAGTAACTCCTGGAGCATGTTAACTCAGCTCTACTGCAGGCCCACTGAGGCAAATCTGCCAGTCCCTTTATTCCTGGGGATTCTGATGTGAATGCCCGGGCCAAGGGCCGAGGGTGGGAGTCATGGGTCCCTTCCTGCTTCTCACCCTCTGTGCTCCATCTGTTTGCACTAGGTGGATAAAGCTGCTTCTGGTCTCCTGAGCTTTGGCCTCTGCAAGGGTGACCGGCTAGGCATGTGGGGACCCAACTCCTATGCATGGGTGCTCATGCAGTTGGCCACCGCCCAGGCGGGCATCATTCTGGTAAGGAGGTTTGCATGGTGCAGTGGGGTATCTGTGGGGGGATGCCACTCAAAAGGAGCCCACTAGTCCCTTGGCCCCAGAACCAAACCAGTGTCTGGCTGGTTTCAGACCAGGTAGTTCTTTCTCTTAAGGTCCACCACAGGGACCAGGGTGGGGGTGCTACCTCATGCCTTCTGAGCGTTGAGGGGCAGCAGCAGGGTGGAATGTCTGCTCAGGACAGACATACCCTCCTTGTTCCTCCCAGGTGTCTGTGAACCCAGCCTACCAGGCTATGGAACTGGAGTATGTCCTCAAAAAGGTAGGCTACCTCCTGGGGGAGGGCCCCTGCTGGTGCCTAGCTCAGGGGCTTCTAGCTGTCACAGAGGCTGACCTGGACATGCAGTGAGGGTGACAGTGTAGAGTGTCCTCCTCCCGTTGTTTGTGTTTGGAAGGAGGCCCTAACGCCCTGGTGGTGGGCCAGACACAAGGCTGGCATGCATGTTGCTGTGGAGCATGTGTGGGTCACCGTGGTCATGTGCATGTGTAGGTCTGTGTGATGCACATGTCTCAGGGGGTGGTGTCTGGAGCTGGTTGTGGTGTATTTGCTGTGGAGTCAGTGCATGTGGGCGTAGCTGATGTGCAGGTTAGAGGATGGTACATGTGTGCATCGGGGTAGTGATATATGTGCATAAGAGAGCAGCTGATTAGTCTGGGGCTTCCTGCTGACCAGAAGTTGGGGGCAACCTTCCACAGGTGGGCTGCAAAGCCCTTGCGTTCCCCAAGCAATTCAAGACCCAGCAATACTACAACATCTTGAAGCAGATCTGTCCAGAGCTTGAAAAGGCCCAGCCAGGGGCCTTAAAGAGTGAGAGGTGGGTATATCCTGGGGTTGGGGAGCACTATGAAGCATCCCTGACTCCTTCACCCCCCACCAAGCCCAGGGGTGGGGCTGGCATCCCAGAGCAACCTCTACCCAACCCACAGCCACTGCTTCTTACCATCCTCCCTATCCCCCAGTCTCCCAGATCTGACTACAGTCATCTCTGTGGACTACCCTTTGCCGGGGACCCTGCTGCTGGATGATGTGGTAGCGGCTGGTAGCACAGAGCAGCATCTGGCCCAGCTCCAACACACCCAGCAGTTCCTGTCCTGCCACGACCCCATCAACATCCAGTTCACCTCGGTAGGGCAGAGGTCTCCAAGCCGCAAGCCCAGCTGACACATTCTCCCTGCTCTGTGACCCTTTCCTGGGGATGGGGAGACAGTAGAGAAGTCAGGAGAGCACCTGACACTGGCCTCCACCCTTCCTCTTTGCCTTGGAAAATCACTGGTATCCTTGTCACACACCCCCTTCCTGGTCCTCCTGTTCCTCAGTGCAGTGCAGATTCACTCCGAGTTTAAAGTTGGTAGAACCTGCCCCTCCTTTAGTGGAAGCAAATCTGAGCCCAGAGAGAGAATCCATGCCCACAAGGCTAGTAGGTGACAAAGTACCCTGAGATACTTCACGTGACTGACATGGGAGCAGCGTGAGCATCGAGTCCTTCTTGTTCGCATTTCTGGATCCCAACATCTGGCCCCATGCTGCGCGTGGTAGACCTTTTGTGTATATACTAGAGGAGCAAATGGATCTGGGGCATCAATCCTGGGCAGTGGCCAAGGGTGGGAAGGAGATGGGGGAAAGGAGGCCAAGATATCACCTGCTTGTCTTCATAGGGGACTACAGGCAGCCCCAAGGGGGCCACCCTCTCCCACTACAACATTGTGAACAACTCCAACATGATAGGCCAGCGCCTTAAAATGCATGTGAAGGTGAGACAGGGCTGGGCAGAGTCAAGGTTTAGAGGCTGTGGGGAGGCTGGCAGGGGTGGGACAGCTTGCTGGGCGCCCCCTGCTGGCTGGAGGAACTGGCTTCTGGGGCTTCTGGCTCCCTTGATAGACTCAGCCTCATGTCTCCATCTTTAGCCGCCAGAGGAGTTGCGGGTGGTCATACCCTGCCCCCTGTACCACTGCCTGGGCTCCGTGGGGGGCACGATGATGTGTATGATGCACGGTGCCACCCTCCTTCTGTCCTCTCCGAGCTTCAATGGCAAGAAGGCGCTGGAGGCCATCAGCAGAGAGAAGTGGGCACTGGTGGACAGGCTACCCATGGGCTGACGAGACTCTCCTAGTCCTTGTGCTTGAGCCCTAACCTTTTCCAAAATGTCTCCTCCTTCTGGTCAGGAGACCTGGGATGGGGTAGTGGGGGACTCCCAGAAGAAGACCAATTCCTGCCTTGAGTTTCTGCTTGTTCCCCACAGCTTTGGCTTTGGCCCTTAATGAGGTTGGGGTGGGAAGAGAGAGTTCCCTTCCACTTCCAAGCCTAATTTTAAGACCCTCCCTTTACACAGAGGCTCCTCCCTATATGGCACCCCAACGATGTTCGTGGACATTATGAACCAGCCAGACTTCTCCAGTTACGACTTATCATCCTTATGTGGAGGTGGGGTAGGGCTAAGGATGGCCTGGCATGGGGAGAGGGCTGCTTTCCCCCAGGACTGGCCTGAGTGAGCCAGTTTTTAATTTAGGGGCCAGGAAGAGCACTGTAAAAACACGGGTGGGAGGGGGGCAAATTCTTAGTGTCCCTGGACACCAGGCCCAGGCCAGATTTTAGGTGTGGAAAGAGGCCCAGGATCAGGGAATGTTCTCCCTTCAAACAAGCAGTAGATGAAGGGGGTCCACCGGGCCTGGAGAAGGGGGATCTGTGTCAACCTTGCTCTCTGATTCAGGAGTGATCGCCGGGTCCCCTGCACCTCCAGAGCTGATCCGAGCCATCATCCACAAAATGAACATGAGGGACCTGGTGGTGAGTGGTGGCCAGAACCAATGGGGGTGTGGGGTGAGGGTGAGGGTGGTGAGAACTGAATGATAGGCCTGAGGATGAGCTGAGGTCAGATCTCCAAAGGTGACCCCTAGGCCAGCCCTGTCTCCAGAAAGCAGAAATGAAAAAAGACAGTCTGACCTCTTCAGCACCTGACGAGGCATGGAGATAGGTGACCAGGGAGTAAATATTATACACACATAAATTTATACTTATAGAAATCTGGGGCAGAAATGCAGCATGGGAGGATGTGCAGCCAAGCACCGGTGTCCTGTGAGAACGTCCTGGCAGGTGGGGCTGGCAGAGTTGGAGGAAGGGCTTGAGACTGTTTCTGGAAGCAAGGATTGGGCTAAGGGTCTGATATTTGTTTCCAAATGGCAGGGAGAGAGGGAATAGAAGAAGGATGGTTCTGGGAGGGTGACCATCCTGATGATCACCCTGTTCTGGTTCTGCTGGACTTGGGGGCATTGGCAAAAGCTTCTCTGAGAGTAGCCACAACAGGGCCAGCCATGATGGTTGAGAAGGGCTTTGGATTCTCCCCTGCACCCTGTCAGGTGGAGTTGGGTTGGTGGTACAGTGCCCAAGGCCCTTCGCCAGGACGTGTGTAGGTGTGGGCAGCTCTGTGCATCAGCAGAGGCCATGGGGAGGAGCGGGTGGCGGTGGGAAGGTCAGTAGTCTCTCTGGCAGAAGGCAGAGGCCAGTCACCAGGACCGGCTGGGTCAGGACCTGTGGGGAGGTGAGCATGGGTGTTAGGACTCCAACATGACAGACAATGTAAGAGAGGACAATAGGAGTCCTGGGCACTATCCACTATCCTTTCCTCCCAGAGAGGTGCCCCAGTTCTCTCCTCCTGTCCCTGTCCCTGCAGAGGTGGGGGAATCATGGGCAATACCAGCTCACTTGCTGGAATCTCCAAAGAGGAAAAAAGGGGGATCTGCTTGCACAGCCCCCACCTGTTTAATGGCGTCCTGCTTTCTTGGACCTCTTGGTGGGGAACTTGCAGCTGCGGAAGGCGTCCGTGTCACGGATGTGCTGGCCCTTGAACTTGGCGGGTGAGGCACAGGTGGCATCTGGGCGAGAAGCCTTGGCTTCCAGCCATCTGGAGAAACAGAAAGTTGCTGGGGTTGGGAAGGTGTGTGGAAATACTAGGGGGAAGGGACAGTGAGCTATAGGGCCAGGATGAACTTGACCTCAGGATAGGATGTAGCTGTCATCCTTGTTTTACAAATGGGGAGACTGAGGCTCCCAGGGTCCCATGCTTACTAGGTCACAGATCTGGAATGTATGACTAGGGTAGCTAAATGCAGAGCCAAATGTGGGTAACATGGGAATATTCTTACCGCCGAAGGCCCCGAAGCTGGCAGGTACACTTCCAGGGGTTGTTGGTGAGGGTGAGGGTCTCCAGGTTGTCAAAAGGGAAGTTGGAGGGCAGCTGGTTCAGGCGATTGTTCTCCAAATGGACATGTTTCAGCGTGGTCACGCCCAGAAAAGCACCATCTGAGAACTAGGGAGGCAAGGTGGGTGAGTGCTCCAGCCTGTGTCCTTCCCAGTTCTGTCCCCACAGAGGAGCAGGGCCTTCCCCTGGACACAGGCCCTGGTGCCTTGAGGAGTTTTCGAAGCAGAGTGATCAATTTATCTAGATGAGCTAATCCCCATGGCCCTTTCGATATAGGAGGTATTGTTTCTAATAAGCAGATGGTAAAAAGCAAAAAGTTCTGTCCCTTTAGTCAGGGTCACACTAGGGAGTAAATAGTAGCCCTAGGGCCACACCCCACACCCCTCCCCTGGGCACTGCATTCCCTGTGCAAACACTGGGCTGGTGAGGCAGCCAGAATTTGGCCCCAGGAGCCCAGGCTGGCACACGGTGAACCTGGTCAGTGTTTGGCAGGGTAGGCAGCAGGCCCAGGCTGCCCACAGCCCCAGGGTCCTGGGACTTCCCCCAGCTCTATCCTCACTGCCTGCCAGACACTATTTGTGGAGCCACCTTGGTGGAGACTTTGGCCAGTTGAACAGCTCCAGAGGAAATGTTCCATTGGTGCCCACATCTTAGCCCCAGGCGCCACTGTTCCTGTCTGGCTGCCCTTACCCCAAAACAGTCCCTGATATGCTGTTCTGCTGCCCACCAAAAGACCACTTTGGCCCTGGTGGATTATAGAGGATTCCACCTCCAGCTGGGGCAGGGACTGAGCTAAAGAAGGACAGGCTTTGGCAGGTTCCATCCACCCAGGCATAGGTTGGCTGCTGCCCAGGTAGAATTCTGCCTTCTTCTCCATGTCTGTGCCCTCTCCTGCAGCCTAGATTTGAGGTGTGACATTTTCTAGTGTCCAGACTGTCCTCTACCTTGTCCTGGCCCCCACCCAAACCTCCTGTCTGAAGCCTCTGTCCCAGGGTGATTTTCTAGTTCCAAGGAAGGGATCTGGCCAGACTGGCATCCCAGGGGAAGGACTAAGTGACAATGCACACAGGAGATGGGTCTGGGGACTGGACTGGGCAAAGGGAGCCAGCAGTCTGGGGGACAGTGAGGCATAGCCCAGGCTTACCTGTGGGCTGTCTTGTGCAAAGGGCTGACAATGGAGTACTTGCCTTCGCTCCTTCATATGGCTCTTTATATGACTCTGGGGAGTCTTTGGTCCCTATGCCTTGACTACCCTACTTAGGTGAAATGAACTTGAGAATGTCATGGCTTGTGTGTGTGTGTGTGTGTGTGTGTGTGTGTGTGTGTGGGGATGGGGGCAGCACATCCACCAGGACCTCTGAGGGGTGCAGAGGTCTCCCTCATTCCCCAGTCCCCCGTCCACCTTAGCACACAGGCCATCCCCCACCAGGAACAGGGTCTCTTTGTGGGCCTGATTTTCCCAGCAACTCTGGAAGGCTTCTCAATAAACAAACCTTTCTTTATGGGATGGTAGGTTTACTGGAGACTGGGAAAAACAGCGGAGGAGGGGAGGAAGGCCCAACCGGAAGAGGTGGGCACTGCTCACAGTGGAGGTTTGGGAGCACCAAAGAGGCTCCTAAGAGGCCATTTGTGGGGCCAGGGTAGTCCTACTCCTCTTAGATGCAGGAGTCCTGGGAGGGCAGTGGCTGAGACAGGGATTAGAGTGGGGATGTGACAAGAGGAGGGAGAGGTGGCAGAGCTCCTTGCCTTGAGATAGCTAGAGGGACAGGGGATTTGAGGAGAAGGGATGGTGTCCCGCTGTGGTCCTGGCTCCCAGGACTTCAGGGAGAGAAGAAAAAGCTGGGGCAGAGCTCTGCAGCCAAGCACTCACCTTCTCCAAGTTGGTGTTGTCCAGCCAGAGGGTCTCCAGGTACCTGCCGAAAGACTGGAAGGCGTTTTCTGGGATGCTCCTCAGGGGATTGTGGGACAGCTTCAGCTCCTCCACCACCCGCAGCTTGCTCAGGGCAGCGGAGGGGTAGCTGGACAGCTGGTTCTTGTCCAGGTGGAACTTGGCGAGATTCTCTACATCGTCCAGGGCTCCAGGTTGCAGAGAACTGAGCGCATTTTCTGACAGGTAGAGCCAGCGCAGGTCCTTGGCACCCTGGAAGGCGCCTGCGCGCAGCTCACGGACCTTATTATTGTTGAGCTGCAAAATAAAGAGGTTGACTAGAGGAGACAGCAGCCCACGGGGCAGGTCAGTCACCTTGTTGTGGTCCAGGTAGAGGTAGGTGAGCTCAGTTAGGTCGTCGAAGGCGCCCGCACGCAGCACGCGGATGTCGTTGTGGGACAGGTACAGGTAGATGAGCTGCTTGAGGCCGCGGAAGGCGCCAGCGGCTACTTCGCGGATCTGGCAGTGTTGCAGGTGCAGCGACACTAGGTTTGGCATGGCTCGAAACGAGTTAGCAGCCAGCACCGGGAAGTTGTTGCGCTGTAGGTTGAGCAGCTTGGTCTTCTCTGACACCTTGGGGATCTTCTGCAACCCCACCTTGTCGCAGATGACGTGCTGCAGGTCTCCGTGGCAATGGCAGTTCTGGGGGCAGGCAGCCAGCGCCGGCAGAAGGCCGGCCAGAAGGCCGAGGCTGAGTAAGAGCATCGCGCGGGCCATGGCCGTGACGCCTGGAGCCGGGGCTAGGGGCAGTGACGGCCGGGTGCGGGCAGCGGCAAGTCCTGGGCACTCGGGTCTCCCGCCCTATTTATACGGTGGCCCTGACCACAGCCGGTGGCTTGAGCCAGCTACTACGTGGAGCATCGAGGCCACCAGACTTAACTCCCTCGCGCCCAGAGATGCTCCCCCGCCCTCGACGGCGAGGGAGCCGGGGGCCCTTCCCCCACCTGGCGACCATGCATGGGGGTCCGAGACCCGTACCCCTCAGCCCGGGCCCTTTGCTGCCTGTTTTCAGATGCGATACTATTTCTCTCCCTACCTCCTTTCCTTGGGCTTTTTTTTTGGGGGGGGGGGGTCATGGGTGTGTCTAGAGCCCCAAGTTTACACCGGAGAGGAGGCGTTCCCTGAACTTATTTGTTTGCTCAAGTTTAAGTCTCCACGTCTCCCCCACCCAGTGGACACTCGGCGGGGTGCCCTGAACCCGGGGAGAGAGGAAGAGCGGTCGGACAGCCGGATGCGTCTCGCCGCAGTCGGCCAGCCGGCGGCGCTTTAATGGGACTCTTGTGCGGCGCCAGCCGAGCGTGAGAGCCGTTCTGGCGTCGGGCTCCCCCTTCTGGCTAGACACTCCAGAGCTGACCCTAAGGAGATGGGAGCTCCTTCATCCTTGGGCTCCTCCCTGACTCTTCTCTCCTAGTCCTAGGCTTGTGATTTGGTCCCGTGCACCCCACCCTCTTTCTCTAGGGCTGAAGACTAAGCAGAGAAATGGGAACTTGGGGACAGAGGCGGGGGGCGTGACCCTCAGAACTGGCAAAACATCTGGAGACCACAGGCCACGGAACAAGCACAGTCACACCATCCCCCTCCTTGATCTCCCCCAAAATATCCCCATCCCCTCATCCCTACCCCAGTGGTCAGGACCTACCCCTGAGGGGTCTCAGGGTGGCAGCCGAGTGGCGCCGAGGTGTACTTGGCAGAGGCCATGCCTGGGCAGTGGCCTCAGGGCTGTGAGGATGGATGAGGCAGGTCAGGACCAGCTCTGCCCAGTTCAGGCCGCCAGATGTACTAGGTTGTGGGCAGCTCTTCCCTAGCTGGGCCAGGTCTCTGTGTGCCCACTTGCCGGCCACCATGTCCAGATTCCTGTGGACAGGGGAGGGTGAGCAAGCAGGTCACAGCTCTGGTCTCAGGGTAAACTCTGGGCTGCGTGGCAGGAGGTGTTGTCCATTTTGAGGGGTAGGGAAGGAAATAGACCCCAGCTGTGCTAAAGCCACACCAGCTGATATAGGAGAATGCGGGGGCCACTGACAAAGATCCACCAGAATATAGCCTAGAACATTCCCTGATGGTATTTAGGCTGGCTTCTGGTTTTTCTGATGCTCAGGATGTTCCAACCACTGAAAGAGCAGGGGTGGGGCTGGAGGTTGTGTATGCCGCAGGCATTTTAAATCTCTGCTCTGGCTGTGTTTTATTTTAACGAAAGTAAATTTACAGGAAACTCGGCAGAGCTCGGGGGCACTCACCTCAAGGCCAGGCACTTGTCCCAGGTTTTGGGGGGTAGCTTGCATCTGTGCCACTCCCAGCTGACTCCCAGCTGGCCAAGGTGGACTGGCTTTCTCATCAAGTTTATGGGGCCTTCGGTTTGGAAGGGAGGGATAGAGGATGTTGTGGCCTGAAATCAGTTAGGTGGGGCTAAGGCAGCCTGTGGATGGGGGAAAAGGAGTCTGGGGTGTTGATAATGCCAGGAGCCACAGACAGACATGTGACTGCTCTAGGGAAACAGGACAAGAGAGCCCTGGCTAAGAAAGAATGTCTTCCCAGGTCTCAATTTTATTTCAGATCTGGGGCCCCTGCAGAGATCAATGTCTCTGCCCCTTCCCTGGCCCCTACCAACCAGTAATGCCTCATTTTCTACTATTCAGCTGCCCTGAGTAGCTCACCCATCCCTCTGTAATTGCTGAGCTCTCTTCAAACCCCCTTTCTGGATCCTCTAGGTTGTTTATGGAACTACAGAGAACAGTCCCGTGACCTTCATGAACTTTCCTGAGGACACTCTGGAGCAGAAGGCAGAGAGTGTGGGCAGAGTTATGCCTCACACGGAGGTGAGCCCCGGACCAAGACCCCAGACCTCAATTTCCACCACTCTGGGACATTTATTGCTTTCCATTAGAGGTCCCAACAGCTCACAGAAGATGCTGAGAGCCCCCCAGAAGCAGGGTCTTACTGGGCCTGGCAAAGGCTGTTTGTGGGCTGAAGCCTGGAAGGGGAAGAGCTGGGAGAGAGGCCCTGAGCAACTGCCAGCTGCCTCCCTTCCTGTCTGAGGTGTGTTTTTGCCAAGCCCACTGTCTGTTTCAGGGCAGCCAGGGAAGCCTCAGAGAGGAGCCAGAGCACAGAGATTTTTCCTACCTAGCTCCTTCTTCCCCATTGACTCCTGCCTCTCACTTCAGTAAAGTTCCTCTTCTGACAGGGTATAGACAGTTTTCCAAGCAGCCTATCCGTCTGGTGGTCCCTTGCATCTCAGATACTGCCCCAGAGCTTATCTCAATTTCAAATTCCCAGCCATGACTCCTTTGCCATACTGGTGCTTTATGCCAGCCGGCCCCCAGTTTCCCTGCCCCTGTGGGGTTACTGCCAGGGGTTCCATGCATCTGCTTCTCTTGGGCCTAACCCCTCCTCTGGTGCAACTCTCTCCTGCCCTCCCTGCTGGAGCAGTCCCACGGGGAGTGAGTGTGCAGGAATATGAGCCCCTCTCATGTATCTGACAGCCTCATCGCCACCTCCACTGGGATACCCCACTGGGAGGTGGTCTGGAACTGACATAATTCTGCCCATAATTTGGATGCACAAACTGAGGCACATAGAGACCCAGCTTCTTTTGACACACATTGGCTGTGGCTCCTTTTTCTTCTTCTTCTCCTTCTTCTTCTTTTTTTGGTGGTGCTGGGGATCAAACCCAAGGCCTTGTGCATGCGAGGTAAGCACTCTACCAACTGAGCTATATCCCCAGCCTGAACCCAGGAACTCTTAACCACTGAACCACACATCCTCAACCTTTTTTTATTTTTTGAGACAGGGTCTTGCTAAGTTGCTTAGGGCCTCACTAAGGTGCTGAGGCGAATCTTGAGCTTTCCATGCTCCTGCCTCAGTCTCCTGAGTTGTTGGGATTGTACAGTGTGCCACTGTGATCGGCTGTGGCTCCTTTTTGTTTTAAACTAGGCTTTCAGACTGCCTCTCCTGTTCACATGGCACTGCCACACCACCCTCTTTGGCTTCTTTATTTGGTGCTTAACAGGAAGTGAGAGGAGACTCCCTTCCCTTCTGCAGTTTATAATTCTTCAGCTGGCCTGGCCCTCCACAGGCTTCCTTTCCTGCCTGCTCTTCCCTCAGCACCCCTCGCCTGGTCCTTGACTGGCTTTGTCATGCCCAGCTCAGGTCTCCTGACTGGTGATGAGTCTACTCTGGCCTCTCTCCCTTCCCTGGACTGGGATGGGCAGAGCCAGGAGACTTCATTATTGGGTGAAGGAAAGGCAAAGCTTTTCCCATTTTCGAGGGCTGCCAATCCTAAAACAAGGGGGCAGGAGGCCCCAGCCTGAAGCTGACCTGTCCCAGGCCCGGATCGTGAACGTGAATACAGGGGAGCTGGCAGAGCTGAACACGCCCGGGGAGCTGTGCATCCGAGGGTACTGCGTCATGCAGGGATACTGGGGAGAGCCTCAGAAGACCTTTGAAGCAGTTGGGCAGGACAAGTGGTATCGAACAGGGTGAGAAGGCGGGATGGGGTGGAGACTCCGGCTGCTGAGGGGAGGCTGCGGGTTCTGAGGCTGAGCTGGAAGCATTAGCACAAGGAGGATACGGGTGTCAAGAGGGCCCCTCCCACCCTGGAGACTTAATTTCCAAAATGTGTACAATGTGGATAATCATACCTAGTATGGAGTCAAGACACCAGGACAGTGTGCTGTAGCTGTCCTCTCAAAATCCCAGCCAAGATCGATGCAGTCATTCATTTGTTAGCTCAGCACATGCTTATTACGCACCTCCTAGGGGCCAGCATTGTTCCTATCGCTGCTGCCCCAGCGGAAAGCAAGATGAAAAGGACCCTGCTTTTACTTCCCACGTGTCTGGCAGAGGAAGACAGATCATTTCAGACATCAAAAAATTAAATGGGGTTCTAATGCTGTGCATTATAGGAGGAAAAGTGGCTGTAATGGGGAGGGGAGCTGTCCTCAGACCCGGTGGTCAGAGAAGGCCTCTGGAAACTTTTGATGTAAGACCTGAATGATGAAACAGAAACCAGCCTTGAAAAGCAAAGGCATAAGATAAGGAAAGAGAAAGAGAAAATATGTGATAGGTATTGTACTGGTTTATTTTTCTCTGCCCTCCTACCTAGACTGTAAGTTGCAGAGAATGTGTCTTATTCCTGCTGGGTCTCTCAGAACCTAGAGCAGAGGGGGACATATAGCAGGTGCTCAATAAATGTTTGGTGAATGAATAAGCAAGTGAGCCAGCCATGTAAAGCAGAGATGAGAGAGCATTCCTGGGCTTCACCTACAGAGACATTGCCTCCATAGACGAGCAGGGCTTCTGCAAGATCGTGGGTCGCTCCAAGGACATGATCATCCGGGGCGGTGAGAACATCTACCCAGCAGAACTCGAGGATTTCTTTCACACACACCCGCAGGTGCAAGAAGTGCAGGTAAGGCCAGGTGAGCCCAGGTGTGATCCAAGAAGCAAGAAACAAGCAGGAAAATGATGGTGTCTGATATTTGTCTCTGATCCTGGAAGGTGGTGGGAGTGAAGGACCACCGGATGGGGGAGGAGATTTGTGCCTGCATCCGGCTGAAGAGTGGGGAGACCACCACTGAGGAAGAGATCAAAGCTTTCTGCAAAGGGAAGGTGGGAGCCTCACCCCCTACATTTCTCCCACCCCTGAGTGTTCCCTCACCTATCTCTCCCTGCCAACCATCCAGGATTGGGGAATGCCCTGCCCTTATGGACATGACTCTCCAGCCAAGTCCCTCCTGCCCCTAACCCTAGCCCAGCCTCGTGCTTTATCTGTCTGTTCTGCAGATCTCCCACTTCAAGATCCCCCGCTACATCGTCTTTGTCAGCGACTACCCACTCACTGTCTCAGGAAAGGTGCGTGAAGTGGAGGTGGCCAGGGAAGGGCGGGGCAGCATGGGACTCCAGGCCTCTGTCAGTGGTGAGCACGAGAGGCAGCATAGGGGATCTAACCTGTCACCGCATCCTGAGTTGTCCCAGGCTTTCTCAATTTTAACACTAAAAGCTGAAAAAGCCCTCAGTCCGAGGCAAACAGCTGTGGCCGCCCACGCTAGGAGGCGGGGACCCCACCTGACTCTCTTTTGTTTTCCCTCTAGATCCAGAAATTCAAACTCCGAGAGCAGATGGAAAGACATCTGAAACTGTGAATCCAGGGAAGGAGGAGTCCAACCAGGCCTGCCTCCCACCTTTCCCCCAAGCCCCTTGTCTTCTTTGTCATTTGGCATAAAGAGCTCTGTGTTTCCCAGGTCTCTGGCTGGAGTACTTTCTTTGGAACTACTGTGGATGTAGAAAGGAAGAATCTGAAGGGAAACCAGTACTTTTAGACTTATTCCTCTGAGCACTTTTTTTTTTTTTAAATTTTTTTTTTTAGTGTCAATGGATCTTTATTTTATTTATATGTATGTGGTGCTGAGAATCGAACCCAGTGCCTCACGCATGCTAGGCCAGCGCTCTACCACTGAGCCACAACCCCAGCCCCTGAGCACTACTTTTGAAGTAGATTATCTACTTAATCTAACCTTCACCCCATCCCTTTGAGGTTGCAAACCCATTTTTTTTCTTTTCTTTTTTAAGTAACCCAGGGTTAATTTACCACTGAGCTACAATCCCCATACCTTTTTAATTTGAGACAGAGTCTTGCCAGCTTAGTAAGTCTGACTTGAACTTGTGATCCTCCTGCCTCAGCCTCCTAAATTGCTGGGATTACAGGTGTGTACCACCATGCCCAGTTTCCATTTTTTCTTTTGTAAGCTCTACTTATTCCATCCTTTTTCACATTGTTGCCAGATAAGTCCAACAAGAAATATTCTTTTTTTTAAAAAAAAAATAACAGCTTTCGTGAGGTATAATTCACATATTATCCAAATCACCCATTTATAAAGTGTACGGTTTTCCAGTGGTTTTTAATATAGTCCTAGATATGTGTAATCACCACCAAAGTCAACTTTGAACATTGTCATTATCTCAGAAAGAAACCCCATACCCTTTAACTATCACTCCTCCCATCCTCCCCAATCAAGCCCAATAAAAATAAAGCAGGCTGTCATTTGACCCAAGAAATAAAAATACAGCTGGCTTCCACAAGGCACAAAGGTATTGTTACCTAACCAGCCTGTTTTGCCTGCCGTGCAGTTTGCCAATCACTGACACCATGAGTTTTGCAAAAGAAAGTCTATTCACGAAGCAGTAAAGCATGAGGAGATGAGCGAACCAAGTCTCAGATCCACCTCCCATAGGACAGGGTTTGGGGATGTTTACGGGATAAAGAGGCAGGGTGTGGAGCAGTGTGGTTGGAGGTGATCAGTGTTCTGTGCATCTCACGTATGATCACCTCGCTCCCATCCTGGGGATTAAACTCAGAGGTGTTCTGCCACCGAGCTACATCCCCGCCCCTTTTTCTTTTTCTATTTGGACACAGGATCTTGCTAAGTTGCTGAGGCTAGTCTCAAACTTATGATCCTTCTGCTTCAGACTCCAGAGTCGTTGGGATTCCTGGTGTACAGTGTAACCAATCTTCATAGCTTTTCACAGGACACATGTTCAGAAAATGGGGGCCCTTAGCATGATCTGAGGGTGAAGGTTTTGGCCCTTTGACATCAAAAGGTCACCAACTGGATACTTATACAGGCCCAAGTGAAGAATCATTGTTTTCAACCAAAGTAGCCTTTGGGCCCCTGAAAAGTAACCTAGGCAACTGTTATAATCATGACCCACACGTCAGGGGTGTTATCTAGTGCAGAACGGGGAGACTAATAATATATCACTGCACTGCAACCTCCAAAATTAATCATTTGAAAAGTCAACTAAAAGCAAGTAATGAAAACCAAGTGAAGCTAGAAGATTTATTCAGTTTTCCCTCCATTTCAGTTCCCAGTTCAGAGACAGAAACTTTTCTCCTGCCTGCAACCCTTAACCTCCCAGTATGTCTGTCCCCAGCAGCAGCAGTAACAGCTGCCTTCCTTTTAAAGAAATGAATGCGTATTTAGGATCCTCTAAGTGCCAGGCACTACACTAGATGTTTTCATGTACATCTTGTAAAATCTTGCCAATGATTTTATCAAGTACGCATTGGCCCAATTCACAAATGATGACACTGAAACTCAAAGAGGTTCAGTGTCTCGCTCAAGGCCACCAGCTGGGATTAGAACCCAGCTATCTTTTGTGTGTGTGTGTGTGGGAGGGGGTGTACCAGGGATTGAACTCAGGAGTACTACACCACTGAGCCACATCCCCAGCCCTATTTTTTTGTATTTTATTTATTTATTTATTTATTTATTTATTTATTTATTTTGGCACCAGGGATTGAACTCAGGGGCACTCGACCACTGAGCCACATCCCCAGCCCTATTTTGTGTTCTATGTAGAGACAGGGTCTCACTGAGTTGCTTAGTGCCTCGCTTTTGCTGAGGCTGGCTTTAAACTCTGCCCTCTGCCTCAGCCTCCTGAGCCACTGGGATCACAGGTGTGTGCCACGGCGCCGGGCTAGAACCCAGCTAATCTGAAGCAGATTCACTGTGCATGGGTCATCAACTTGTCCAAGTTCCGTGAGACAAAACACACACACACTACATGAAATGGGTGTAATACTTATAGATAGGCAACAAGGGACAACAAGAACCTTGGATTCATTTCAAGCCAGTTGCCCCAAGGCTCAAAAAAGTTTCCTGGTATGGGTGGAGTCTCATCTTCGAGTGCCCTGCTTGCACTGGAGTTAAAGGGCCCTGGAAACCAGCCCGCCCTTGGCGACCTTGTGACATGTTGGGCTAAAGCATTGAAAGAAGTCTTTTTTGGAGTGGGGGGGGGGTGACAAGGGACAGGCGATACTAGAACAGAGCCTGAGCTGTTCTGGCCAGTTCCTTCTTTTCTCAGTAGTTGGACGTTCAGCACATTCTAGTTATTCTTGAGAATTGCAAGCTAGAAAGGGGAGTGAGAATTGGGACTTGTCCAAAGCCACCAGGAGATGTGTCCTTCATGGTCTGACTCCAGAGCCCATGATCTTTCCACTTTTGAGGACGGCTCTCCAGGGGCCTGCCTTCCCAGCTCTTCACCTCTTCCCGGCCTCTCCTGTACACGCCATCTCTGGCTGTCCTGGCTTGGCCTGACCTAGAAATCACAACTTACTCTCATGGCCAACCCAATTCCCCCTGGGATTTTCTGCGCCTTCAAGATCCAGCCCAAGTGTTCTCTCCTCCCTTAGGGACTTCCACGGCTTTTATAACAGAGGCCCTCTCAGCACTGAGCGCAGTGGCCTCGCGTCCAGCAGGCATTGCATTAACTGTGCTGCCTATCTTGACTTGTTTGTGGGCTTCTCCCGATCTTAGGCACCTAGATGTCCTCAGCGCCCGGCTCTGAGCCAGGAACATGAAATGTGAAGGAAGTGATGGGACAAACTAAGTTTCTGGATGGATCAGGGAACTTGCCCTGGTATGGGATACCGAGAACGTGGCAGCGTGCCCCACGGTCTTGGGAAAGGAAGAACAGGCGACTGTGATAAGCGCATCGGTGTCCGGCAGGTGGCGCCGCAGATCCGAGGCGGCGCGGGGTCACGCAGCCTCTTCCTTCCGCTTGGGCAACACACGCAACCCTGCTCTGCGCACTTTCGTGCGCCCTGGGCACGATCCCCGTCCCCACTGCGTTGTGCACCATGGTTCTCCCCGCGGCCCGAGCCCGCGGATTGGTGGCAGCAGCCAAAGCGGCCCAGAGGCGCCGCCGCGTGGACAGCGGGGGAGAGTCCCCAAGTCCTGAGCCCGCGAGCAGGCGCGCGGCGGTTTACGTGCACGTGAGTGGCCAGCGGGAGGGCGGAGGGCTGCGGTAACCGTGGCCTTGGTGTACCAGAACCCAGATGGCGCTTGTCACGTCGTGACCCCGCCTGCTGTCTTTCCCCGCCCCCAGACAAGGTCTCAGATAGGACCTGGTGCCCTAGCAGGGAAATGTAAGGGTCAGAGTGCTCACCAGCTCCGTGACCTTGACCAAATAATTTCCCTTCTGAGCCTGTTTTCTCATGCTAAAGTGGGCATAGTAATCCCAGGGCGACCTGCTTAGGGAGTGTTGGTTTAGATGTCATAGCCACTGTTGACCAGCTTCGGAATGAGGATGGGAATGTATGCTATGAACCCAGGAAGCGCTCAGGATGCCGAGTCACGCCTCACCCCGCACCTACACCCTCTGTCCCCAGTGGCCATATTGTGAGAAGCGGTGCAGTTACTGTAACTTCAATAAGTACATTCCTCGCGGCGTGGAGGAGGCTGCCATGAGGAACTGTCTGGTCACGGAGGTGCACACGCTACTGCGGCTCAGCGGGGTGCGACGGTCTGTACTGGGGACTGTAGGCAGGGTCTTGGGATTGGAGAGGAAGACGGGTGCAAAGCATCCCACAGGGCCCCTCCAGGTGTCACTTTCTCCATCATCTTTCCCCAGGGTGGAGTCTGTGTTCTTTGGTGGGGGGACCCCCAGTCTGGCCAGTCCCCACACTGTGGCTGCTGTTCTGGAGGCTGTGGCACAGACAGCTCACCTGCCTGCAGACTCCGAAGTCACATTGGAGGCTAATCCTACTTCAGCTTCAGCCTCCAGGCTGGCAGAATTTGGAGCAGCGGGAGTCAACAGGTTGTCCATTGGCCTCCAGGTAACTCATTTCACCCACCCCCTCCCTGTGCACCCAGACCTTCAGGGCTGTCTCCCCTTTGGTGTCACTTATTCATTGGGCACACATTTCTAGGTGCCAGGGCTCAATAACAGTAGAGCCCATGGTAACACTTTCCCCCCCAGTGCTGGAATTGGATCAAGATCCTTGAACATGCTAGGCAAGTTCTTTACTCTGAGCTATATTCCTAGCCTTTTTGATGACACTTTTGTGACTGCTTACTCAGTCATCTGCGGCTATACTAGGGTATAAGCTTCATGAGGTAGGCCTCTGGCATGCCTTTTTGTACACTAAGCACTGCCATAGGGCCTGGAACATAGTAGGTGCTCAGAAATTATGTATTACATGATTGGAGACGTGGGGAAGCAGATGCATGGTCAGATCATTGCAGTGTGGAAATGTGTCTGTAAAGGGGGTCTCTTCAAGAGGCTCTCAGAGTACCACTTGGAGGACACCTTAGTCTAATGAAATCACAGAAGGCTTCCTGGAGGTAGTGTTTGAGAAAGAAGAGGAGCTCACCAGGTGAGAGGGTGCAGGAGGAAGAGACACAGGATATAGAGACCTGCATGTTTTGGGGGAGCTGTGAATCAGTCCTTGTGACTGGAGAGGCTACAGACAGGACTGCACATAGGGTCTGAAAGCTCTTAGCACTTTGGAAGGAGTTTGGATTTTCTCCTAGAGGTGATAGGGAAGCCACCGAAGGGTCTCAAATAGGGAAAAGACTGTTCTTCTAGGTTCACCTCTGATATTTCCATATCCAGTCTTGCCCCGCCTTCTAACACTACCACTTTCATTGTACCACTTCTCAGAGGGTCATGGGCTTTGTCTTGATTGGATATACTGAAAGAGACACATAATTCTGAGATATTCCTGCCCAAAATGTGTATCTTGAAAGTAATTTTTTTTTGGTACCAGAGATTGAACTCAGGGGCACTCGACCACTGAGCCACATCTCCAGCCCTGTTTTGTGTTTTATGTAGAGACAGGATCTCACTGAGTTGCTTAGTGCCTCACCGATTCTAAGGCTGGCTTTGAACTCGCAATTCTCCTGTCTCAGCAGGCGTGCACCACCGTGCCTGGCTTGAAACTAATTTTAAGGAAACATCAGATAAACCTAAATTAAGAGACTCTGGACTGGGGATGCTTCTCAGTGCTAGAGCAGTTCCATCCCAGCACACAGGGAGGAGGAAGAGGAGAAGGAGAGAGAAAGAGAGAATCTTAATTATTAATATAAGAAGCCAGATGTGGTAGCAGTGCACACCTGTAATCCCAGCGACCCAGGAGGTTGAGACAGGATGATTGCAAGTTCAAGGTCAGCCTCAGCAACTTAGCAAGGTCCTTAAGCAACTTAGCGAGACTGTGTCTCAAAATAAAACATCAAAAGGGCTGGGATGTGGCTTAGTGGTTAAGCATTCCTGGATTTAATTTCTTGTACCACATAAAATTATTATTAATTTAAGAACAGGCAGTGAGAGATCTGCCCTCTTAACAGTTTTATGTGCACAGTACAGTGTTGTTAACTGTAAGCACACTGTTGTACAGCTGATCTCCAGCATTCACACATCAAGACATTTTATTTTTTTAACTATTTAGTTGTCAATGGACCTTTATTTTATTTATTTATATGTGGTGCTGAGAATTGAACCTAGTGCCTCACACATGCTAGGCAAGCACTCTACCACTGAGCTACAACCCCAGCCCCAAGAGACATTTTCAAAAGCAACTGGCTTGTACTCTTTGAAAAAGTCAGTGTCACAAAAGGCTGAGAATCTGGAATAGATTAAAGGAGGCTAAAGAGACAATGACAGCTAAATGCCATGGGTGACCCCTGGTTGAAAAGGAGGAAATTACTATAGTAGACATTACTGGGACAGTTGGCCAAATTTGAATATGACTATATATTAGATAATGGTGTTGTATCCATGTTACATTTCCTGAATTCCATAATTGGATTGTGGTTATGTAAGAGAGTGTCCTTGTCCTTAGGAAATAAACACTTTAGAATTTAAAAATTAAGAGATATAATACCTGTAACTCTATTGTCCAACATACTAGCCACTAGCCACGAGTTAGTGGAGCACTTGAAATGTGACTGTTCAAATTAATTTATATGTGTCTGGTATCTACTGTATTGAATAGTGCAGATATAAAAATTTTCTATCACAGAAAGTTCGGGGCTGTTCTGGTCTATGATTTGCTCTCAACATAATAATAATGTGTCTGCACATTTAGAGAGAGACAGAGTGGCCAGATGTTGCTGGTGAGTCTCGATAAAAGTATTCATTGTACTCTTCAACTTCCGTATAAGTTATTTCAAAATAAAAAGTAATGGAAGGGGCTGGGATTGTGGCTCAGTGGTAGAGCGCTTGCCTCGCAAGCATGAGGCCCTGGGTTCGATCCTCAGCACCACATACAAAGCAATAAAATAAAGACATTGTGTCCATCTACAACTAAAAAAAATATTTAAAAAAATAAGTAATGGAAGAAAAGATTATTGGTTTTGGAATCAGTCCTAAGTTCTGGGTCTGACTCTGCAGTTGTATAACCTCAGATAAGTTACTTAACATCTCTGAACCTCAGCTTTCTCATCTGTAAAATGGAGCTAATATTGGAGGACTATAAGGATTATGCTCTAGGTATTGACTTGACCGTTCCCCACCTTCCCCATGTTCCTGCTCCCTGGTAGGCACTGTATTTCCCCTGTATCTGTGTCTTCAATGCTGTGTCTATGGCATTGCTGTCTCTCTCTGAGCTGCAATGCACCAACACCTGACTCTCTCTTCCCAGTCTCTAGACGACACTGAGCTGCAGCTGTTGGGGCGGACACACTCGACCAATGACGCTCTGAGGACACTGGCAGAAGCCCGGCGCCTCTTTCCTGGCCGCGTGTCTGTGGACTTGATGCTGGGGCTGCCGGCACAGCAGGTGGGGCCATGGCTCAGGCAACTGCAGGAGCTGCTGCACCACTGTGACGACCATCTTTCCCTCTACCAGCTGTCCCTGGAGCGAGGCACCGCCCTCTTCACCCAAGTGCAGCAGGGTACTCTTCCTTCCCCGGACCCAGAGCTCGCCGCTAAGATGTACCAGGATGGTCGGGCAGTGCTCCAGGAGGCTGGCTTCCGCCAGTATGAGGTCTCCAACTTTGCCAGGAACGTGAGTCCTGGGGCTGATGGCTGGAGGTGTGGAATGGCAGGCTGAGATATCACTAGGTAACTCAGGCCTTCTAAGGAGAAAGGCCCTGCTGGGTGCTCTCAGACCCAAAATGGTGGGACAGTCTAATCAGGAGCCCCTTACCTGAACAGAAATAGGGCACCCTCCTCCTCTGCTCTGACTATTCCCTTCTTCCCCACAGGGGGCGCTCAGTACCCACAATTGGACTTACTGGCAGTGCGGTCAATACCTTGGCATTGGGCCTGGTAAGTCCCCTGTGAACAACAGAAGGGATGACTTAGCAGAGGAATGTCATGGCTGTGTGAACTTGGGCCACTTACTTAACCTCTCCAAGCCTGTATTTCCTCATATGTAAAGTGCAGCAAATGATAATATCTACTTTGTAGAACTGTTGAGTATGTATTATAAGGTGTTTGATTTACTGTTGTTTCTGAGTCTTCAGTGTGTATCAGAATCCTCTGCAGGGCTTGTTAAAATCCAGAATGCTGGGCCACACCTCCAGAATTTCTGATTGATCAGGGCTGGAGTAGGCCTGAGGATTTACATTTCTAGCATATTAGATGCTGTTGGTTCAGGGACCACACTTGGAGAACCACTGATGTAGATCTGGTAAGAACACATTGTTAGCTCATTAATGTGGGGTTCATTGTTGATGTTGTTAGGGGCCCATGGGCGATTTATGCTTCAGGGGGCTGGAGGCCATACCCGGGAGGCTCGGATCCAGACACTGGAACCAGACAACTGGATGAAGGAAGTGTTGCTGTTTGGTCATGGCACCAGGAAGCGCATTCCCCTGGGCAAACTGGAGCTGTGAGCATCTAAGGGTAGAGGGCTCTACACTCAGGGTCCCCCACAGCCCAGAAGCAACTCTACCTGTACTTCTTTATGTCCTACCTTGCCTTCCCCATGTCTCCCTGTACAGCATGATCCCCAATATCCCCCATCAACACATCCCAGCATCAGCTTTAGGGTGGGAGAGACAACACCTCCTCTCCAAGTTTCATCAATGACTTCTTTTTCAGGCTGGAGGAGGTTTTGGCCATGGGGCTACGCACTGACGTGGGGCTCACCCATCAGGTACGGGATAAGGTTTTTGCATACTGTTTCCTCTTCATAAGCCTTGCAGAGTCAGCCTCTGTTTCTCCTCCTGCTCCCTGCTGGACACACACACACACACACACACCCCTCCTGTGCCTCTGGAGTTGACAGCTGGAGGTTGGGCATTGGTCCAGCTGAAGCCTGATGGGCAGATGCAGTACGTAGTGTGGTACAGTGGTAAGAATCTGAGACTCAGGCTGCAGAGATCCAGCGTTGGCCCCTGTTCTACTGAAATCTAAGGCACAATTCCTTTCACCTCTCTGAACCTTGCTTTTCTCAGCTATGTGAGGGAATAGATCAGATAAAGGATTTCCAAGTGTTTTTAAGCAACGCTGAAACCTCAGATAGGAAGCATAATAGATAATGATCAATTAGACTCAGAGCTGCTTTAGATGAAGTCAAGGCCATAAAACCTGAGGCTGCTGGTAACCTGGCAGAGAAGAGTGAGGAGAGAGAGGAGGAGGAGATGGAGACCTGGCTTGTCTGGGAGCTGGGTTTCCACCTGAACATGCCATAGGGGTGAGAGTGCCCACCTCTGCACCTACCCATTGACTTGTCCTGGTGTTTATGAGCATCAGCTGCTGAGACCCCCATGCTGGACAGGATCCTCCCTCACCTCTCACTGCACCCCAATGATGAGGCCCAGAATAGCTCAGCTAGCTCATCACTTTCTGACCTTCCGGTTCTCCCAGCACTGGCAGCAGTTTGAACCCCTGCTGACCCTGTGGGACATTTTTGGAGCAAACAGGGAAGTGAAGGAGCTACTGGAGCAGGACCTGTTGCTGCTGGACCACAGGTGTGTTGGGGTGGTGGGCAGAGGGGACTTTGGTGTTCTGAGGATCCCTGACTGCAGATCCAGAGACCAAGGAGAAGTGAGAAATACTGGTGAGGGTGGGCCTGTGGGTGCTGGGGCCTTGGCACAGGTGGGTATAGCATTGAAACTGGTAAGATGAAGCCGTCACATCCGGGCTTCTTCGTTTTCCAGGGGTCTCCGGTGTTCCTGGCAGGGTCTGGCTGTGCTGGATTCTCTCTTGCTGACCCTCCTGCCTTGCCTCCAAGAGGCTTGGCACCAGAGAACCACATCATCTGTATCAGGAGGATGAGAAGATGTTCCTGTGTCCCAGGGCAATGCTAGGTGGACTTGGGGTGCTGTACCAGCACTGCAGTCCTCTTTGCTGGATGGTGCTGTCTCTGCTCCAGGTGGTCATTGCCTGGCCCTGGCATCCTCAGGGGCATGGCTACAGTGAGGTGGGTGGGAGGATATTTGTCTGGAACTGGCATCCCACCCAGCTTTTCAGGACTCACCTATGTGTGTTCTGTGACTGGAAATTGTTCATCACCCATAATAGCTTTGCCTTTTTTTTTTCTTTTCTTCTCTTTCTTTCTTTTTTTTTTTTTTTTTGGT
>PVHX01023192.1:0-26191 GCA_004024805.1 Geosciurus inauris
ACGCAGCACGTCCTGGCCCTGCCAGGCCCGCCAGTGGCAGGACATCGGGGCTTCTCTTGGTGTGGGCAAACACGGGCTGGTGGGCTTCTTGGGCTGGGCCCTGAGAGGAGCGGCAGGGCCGGGAAGTTGGGCTGGAGGAAAGGACGCTGGGGTTGGGGGCAACTTCTAAGATCCTGTGGAAGGGGAGGAGCCTGGCCAGGCGGACCCCTGGACAGCCAGGGTGTCCGCAGATGGGAAGGGCAGCCTGTGCAGGGGGTGCGGTCTCCTAGACCATGCCCAGGAGACCAGGTTGCTCCCGGCCCCAGCACCTCTCCCAGGAATGCCCTGCTCCTGAGCCCTGCTCCCTCCCTGCACCCGGAAGCACCTCGGCTGTCAGGGAGCACAAGGCGCCAGCACCAAGCTGAGGAGGCCACCTGAGCTGCCTGCGGCCTGCTCAGCATCCTGAGTGTCATCTGCGTGAGGACACGGATGGACTCCAGCAGCCAGGCCCAGGCCACCATGGACGCTGGGGATGACCATCCTGAGGCTGGCAGCCTTGTGGGGAAGGGCTTCCCACGTGATCTTCCCAGGGCGCATGGAGGCCAGTGGTGGGAGGAGTGTTTGTCTGCTTGACCCAGGAGTGCTGGGGGCCATGGTGGGGTCGTGCTCTGTCCTGCACCGGCCCTGACCCAGGAGTGCTGGGGGGCCATGGTGGGGTTGTGCTCTGTCCTGCACTGGCTCTGGGCTCTCTGGAAGGACCATCTCGGGCGTGGGAGGACCTTCCTGACTCTGATTCTGAGCATGCTGTCAGTGGAAGGTGAGCCCATCTCAGGCTGTGCCAGGCAGCTGAGTCTCATCCTAAAAGCAAATGGGCCCAGCCCTTGTGGGGACCCTGCCCCTGGCAGTGTCTAAGCACTGACTCTTGGGACCGAGTCACCCCACCATCCCCAGTGTCTCTACTTCCCTGAGGCTCCCAGGTCTGTCTCTGCATTGCAGAGTGGTCTTGGGGGCTCCCAGGGACCCTCAAGGTGGGCAGCACCAGCATCTGGGATCCTTGGGGTGCCAGGTATGCAGATTGAAGACCCTGCTTTTGACCACCCGGCCAAAGCCATGGTCATGACCATTAGGAGAGACTGCCCATGGGGCACTAGCCCCGCCGTGGGCAGCTGCTCCTTCAGCCACTGGCTGCAGAGCTGGGTGCACCTGTGTGGTGGCACCTAAGGGCAGACGTGCCCCGAGACCCCATCAGGGAGATCGTGTGTATGCAACAGAGACCTCGGGAGGAGCCTCACCTCCGCTCGGTGGTTCTCAGATGATCCAAGCTCTGCAGCACCAAGAGCTGGCCTGGGGCCAAGAAGCCAGGCCCCCACAACACCACCCTGGGCACCGGTCACCCCGTGGGAGAAGGAACCAGGAGCCCTCCGACTCCATCTCTTAGCTCTGAGTCGGGTCAGCCCAGTGGCCGAGGACTGTGAGTTGGACACACAGGCCAGCGCCTTCTCTGCCGTCTGTCCACCTATCAGGCAACTTAGATGCTAATTCACTTCCCACTTGATGGGGGGCAGGGCCTGGGGAGCCAGGGAGCTAGGGCATCGTCCTCGTGGCCTCTGACGGGGCCTGCGGAAGGGTGGAGGGAGCAGGCACTGCCATGGAGTCCAGTCCAGCTGGCCACTTGGAGGGGGATGCCAGGCCTCGGGGACATGGCCATGTGGGAGTGTCCTGTTGTAAACGAATGTGTCACTTTCCAGCACAAGGCATTCTGACTGGGAGACCTGGGCAGCTAAGTCACGCTGGGACCCTCAGGAGCTGCGCCGTCATTGATCTCATGGGGCCGTTCGGCAAGAAGCGGGTGGAAGATGGTCCTCCCAGATGGACACCTGCGACAGGCACAAGCCCAAGCCGGGAGCCTGGTGACTCCTCAGTTGCTTCACAGGCACGTCACTGTGGAGGGTCCAGAGAGCTCCCACCCCTGGGACGACTGAACGTGTCTGTCCAGCTCCGTCTGCACTGACAGGCTCCTCCCCTGTGACAGGAGACGCCCACCGAGTTCCACGCAGCACCCGGCTGTGCTCACAGGGTGTTTTGGTGAGGCCAAGAAACCATGCTCCGGGCCTGGGCCGGCCTCCCCATCCGCGCCTCCCTGCCTCCCTCCAGAGGTTTTACTGAGAGGCCGCCCTCTGTCCAGGGCCGGGCTGCAGAGAGAGCGTGGAGCTGCTACCCCTCCTCCACCTGGACGGGAGCCGATTTCCCAGGGAGGCCTGTGACCGCGAGAGTCAAGCGCGGCCACTGTTTGTCTCCGAGCCTTCCTTGGTCCCACAGACCCGGTGTGGCTGCCTCTTGGTGGCTGAACTGTGTCACCAAGTGGCAGGTGCCTTGCGGGAGACACTGATGCACCTCAGTGATGCCGCAGGTGGAGACGCGTCTTCAGAAAGGGTCTGCTCTCATGCCCAGCCCTTCAGGACAGCCAGGCTGGAGGTGGGTGTGGGGTGGAGGCGCCCATCAGCCCTGCCTGGCCTCCTCTGACCAGCCAGGCTCCACAGAGCTATCCAGCGACGGGACGTGAGGACCACAGGGACCCAGGCACACCTGAGCTTGGGTCTGGGCCTTAGGAGGAGTTCAGTTCAATCAGTCCAGGCAGGGTGCTGGCCAGGGGGCTCCTACCTTCTACCGAGGCTGGCTTTTGGTACAGGTGCATAGGGACAAGGTGACCACCTTTCCAGAAGGCCCCACTCCCTTGGTTGGGTCCTCAGCTGCTACCCCACAGTTCAGAGTCAGGGGCCCTGCCTCTGGGCATTTCCCGTGGTGCCAAGTGCTCTGGTCAGAGGCAGTCAGGTCTTGGGGACCTCCCACCCATAAATGGGTGGTGGCCGATGGGGAAGGGCTCACAGCTGGGCATGGTAGACCCCACAGGGGCCTGTCTGCTGTCTGCTGCCGCCTTTTCTCCCAGCCTGGTTCCCGCCTGTAAAACAGATTCTTCCTGGGAGCCCCTGGAAGATTCTGTCTGGCATAATACACCCCTGGCTGGGGTGGCTGGAGTAGCTGGGTCTTGGGGAATCTAGGAAGGGCACTTGTTGGCTGTGCTCAGAGGGGTGCCCTCAAGAAGCCATTTGGGAACTTCGACTTCATACTGGAGCATCTTGAGCCGTGTGCAAGGGCCCCGCGTGCTCCCTGGAGGGGCGGGCCGGCCTGCTCACTGCCCCAGGTGAGACAGGGTGCGGCCAGCTGCCCTTCCTGATCATCTTAGTCCACTGCAGTTCCCGGGGGGCCTCCACCAGCAAGTGCCCAAGGGACAGCTCTGTCCCATGGAGTGGGCTGGGGTCTGAGAGGAGCTCAGACTCAATACATGGGGGCCCTGCTGGGTCAGCATGGACCTGGGTGCAGGTGCCAGTGGGGAGGTGGCCTCGCGGAGCAGGGCCTTCCTGTGCTCCGTGAGGACCCGTGTAGACTTGGCGGATCAGTGCACAGAAACCCAGGGGGCCCGCTCAGGTCCGGATGTCATTTAATCAAATCCCTTCAGATTTCAGATAAATAGTAGTATCTTCACGTGTCCTCCACAACACTGGGGACGTGCAATGGCAGGCACTTACATCAGGCAATGGCTTGTGACTTACCTGTCCTGAGTGCTACCTGGCAGCCCAGGCTCTCGGGGCCTCGTGCCCTGCAGGAGCAGCCAGGCTCCAATCCCATCACCCAGCTCCTGCCTACCAGTCCCCGTGTCCCTTGTGCAGGAGACCTCTGCTTAGGTCACACCCTCATCCTAGGGACCCTGTGGTTCATGCCCACACTGACGATCTTTGTGTTTCAGTTGATTATTAGTGTATTCCTAGGGCTGCTTCTCTGGTGTCACTCTGAACGTGTGGCGGTCCTGACCTTGACTCCGCCCACCTCTACTGAGCTGTAATTGACAAACGGAAACCCTGCCAAGGGGCTGGGTCCTGTGCCTCCCCCACTGCAAACCTTCCACAGTGTCCCCGTCCTTTCCTGTGGTCCTGCACAGAGTCCTCCAATGCAGGTGCCCAGCGTGGGCATGGGATTGGCCTCTGCTCCGTGAAATGATCGACACACCCTCCCCGCACGCTTAGTGGCCCTTGCGTGTGTGTGGGTGTGGAGCTGGGCACGTCGTGCACTCACGCCAGAGTGAGCCAGCGTGTGCCCCCCCAAGACCCCGCAGCTCCTCTGCTGAACAGGCACCCAAGGGCTATGGGTGCACAGGGGGGTAGAGATGCCCAGCAGGGCACACACAGACCCCGCCTGCCCAGCCACAGGGGCAAAGCGAAAGAGCCACCACGGTAGGTGCAGTGCCATGGCAGCTCAGTGTCCCCAAGGCTGTGTGTCAGGTGTGGCCCACCCTGCCCTGCTAGCAGGGGCTGGGACCTTGGGGGTCTGCAGTCTAGTGGAAAGTCTTCTTGTCCCTGGTGTGCCCTGGAGGGGGACTACAGACCCCAGCCCCTCCCCCATCCTCTCTTTCCCTTCCTGGCCCTGGAGCAGGTGGTGTGGCTCCATGAGGTGCTCCCAGTGATTGTGTACACCCCCCAGAGACCTAAAAGCTACGGGTGCACCCAGCCCCGGACTGGAACCTCGACACCTGTGACCCCCAAATCACTTTCCTCTTCCTCAGTTGAACACATCGGGTGTTTGTCATAGTGGTAGAAATGTGACGCACTGGGGTGGGTCTCAAACCTCAGTGCACCAGGCTATTGGTGCTCGGAGACTTCAGCACCTGAGACTCAAGGACAGGCAGGCAGAGCTCCCTCGTGGTGATGAGTTCTGGGAGGGCAACGCCCAGGACGCCCGGCTGCAGAGGGAGTTCCAGACGAGCCACCCGTGACTTCCCAGTGTACCAAACACAACAGAAAGTTATTTATTTCAAGTACAAAGTTCCCTGGGCATCTTAAGTTTGTGTGTGTGTGTGTGTGCGCGTGTGAAATTTTGCAAATGTGATGGGGAGGAGCCTCTGGGGCTGCCTGGGTGGATGGAAGGAACGTCCCACAGCTGGATCTCAGTGGTGGTAACGTGGGTTTAACATGGAGGTTCCCTGGGCTTTGGATTGGCTTGCTCACTTAAGACTTACTGGTGCCACCATATGCAAATTATGCCTAAAAAAGCCACGAGAAGGGCATACGACAGACAGACAGACAGACAAACCTCCAAAATAACCCCACAGCTGGCTTCACACTAGCATCAGGTATAGCAGGGACAGACCAGCTGTTCCCCCTAAGACCAGGAAGGTGACAAATGTGCCCTGCACCATCCGCATCTATTGATGTCCTGGAGGATGGAGCCAGGAAGATCGGTCAAGAAAGAGAGATGGGCAGCGGCTTAGAAAGGAAGCCCAGCTCCAGCTTTGTTGGAGGTGAGCTCACACGTAGAAAACTCTAAGAACTCACTTAAAAACCACCAGAAGGAATAAAGTAGTCTAGTCTCTGCAGAATGCAAGACCAAGATGCCAAATCAATGGTTGCTACCTACCAGCCACAAACAACCCAACAACCCCGCGCACCTGGGCTCTGCTGATGTTCGAGAAGGGTGTCAAGACTACTTAACGCAGAAAGAAGAGTCTTCACAAGGCATGGGGCTGGAACACCAGAGAGCTACATGCAAAAGAGTGAATTTGGTTCCCCACCTCGTGCGGATGGACTCCAAATAGACCAAAGACCTACAATGAAGGGAAAAAAAAACCCTACACAACTTTTAGAAGAAGGCAGAGTTAAATCTTTAGAACCCTGGATTCGTAGATATGGTGTCAAAAAAAAAAAATAAGGAAAATCATAAACCAAAGAAAAATAAATAAATTGGACTTCATGAGAATTAGAAACGTGTGTGTGTCAAAGAAGTCTATCAAGAAAGTGAAAAGAGGGCCTGCAGAAACGGAGAAACTTTTGCAAATGTTGTCTCTGGTAAGGGCCTAGTATCCAGAACACATAAAGAACTCCCACAAGTCAACAGTGAATGGCCAATAAGAACGGCCAAGGGGATAGACATTTCTCTAAAGAAACACAAATGGCCAATAAGTGCACGCAAAGGTGCTTAAAGTTATTTATCTTGAGGGAATTGCAATTCAAAGGACAACGAGATGCGATTCCAAGCCTCCTTCTTGCAGCAGTGAGGCAGGGGAGGTCTGGAGAAGTCGGAGTCCTGGTTCATTGCTGGTGGCCACGTGGAAGGGCATGACCACTTTAGAAAGCCCTCTGGCAACACCTTGAAAAGTTAAACACAGGGTGACTCTGTGGCCACCAGCTCCACTTCCACATGTGTGCCCAAGACTGACAAGAGCACATGTTGCCTGTACATGGATGTTCAGAATGGCCCAACAGTGGGAAAGAGGACCCGGCCCAAGTAAGTGCCCCTCAGCCACAGGAGGGAAACCAGGCTGCCACCCGACCATGGGGGATGTTGCTCTGCTGTAACAGGAGTGAAGTTCTGCCCAGGCTGGTGCTGTGAGTGCCGGGCCTCCTCAGTGACAGTGGCCAGGTGCGGGACGGCCCGCTCGGGTCCACAGACATACAGCGTGGACCAGCGCTACCTGGGGCTGGGTGGGGGGGACGTGGCCCTGCTGACAATCCTCTGGGGTTTCATTTTTGGGGTGTTGGAAGTGATAGTGAGGATGGTTCCACAACCCTGGGAATGATCATGGCCACTGAATGGTGCCCTCAAAATGGCTCTCGTGGCCAACGAAGCTGTGATTTTAAAAGGTCTGTTAAAACTTGGTGAAGGTTCAGCGCCAGGGCAAAGGCCAAGGGTCCTGCTGCACAGAGACTGGCCCCGGCCAGGGGAGAGGGGCTCAGCCCCAGTGTGGAGAGTACTGCGGGGCCGAGACAGGCCCTGCCGAGACCCCGGCTCCTGGCCCCGACCCTTGGCCCTGACCCTGCACGGGAGCACGCTGGCTTTGCTTTCTGGTTACAGAAGAGATTTGTGCCTGTTGGAGAGATTTGGGGAAATGCCGGGAAACACCAAGAGCCAAGTCGACATCACCCGCAATCCTGGCAGTGAGGGTTCGGGGAGAAGCGGCGAAACCCCAAGAAGGCTCCCGGAGGGGTCAGCCACCCAGGCCAGAGCAGCAGCGGCCGCTGTGGGCCCTCAGGTGGCGGGGCCACGCGCTCACCTGGCACAGCGGAAGCAGCTCTTTCTTCTTGTTTGCTTAAAGCAACTCTGGGTGTCAATGTTGTCTAAAGCATCGGCTTTGCTTTCATAGGAGAATAACTGGCCCTTGCTCCTGGACGGGGCTGGTGTGTGCACGAGGGACATCCCCTGAGTCATACAGTTACAAGTGCAAAGGCCCCAGCAGCTGGGGTCGCCGTGGACGTGAGGAGGAGGTCCCACCCTCCAGACTCCCATCTGTTTCTCGACGTGTGGACACAGGTTTGTGGCATGGGGTCCTGTCTTCCATACTGCTGTAGCACCTGTCATCTCCACTGACCTGTCCATGCAGGTCCTGGTTGCGCAGCAGGAGGAACACTAGCTCGCGGTCTCTCGCCCTGGACTCTGGGGTCTGGACCAAGAAGACATGCTGCGAAACGGGGAAAGGCAGTTTAAGTGGGATTGGGAGGAGCACACAGGCCAGCAGCCTTGCTGGGCTCTCAAAGGTCCTGTCACTAGAGACACAGGTGACAGAGTCCCCAGGTGGCTGCGTACGTTGGCAGGTAGGTGTCGGCTGGACGTTGACTGCCCTTGGTAAAGGCTGTTCGGGGGCAAGTGCCATCCTGGATGGAGAAGCAGGGCCTGTTCCCCTGCTGTCCAGTGGGCAGGTCAGCCAAGGAGGTGGCCAGGTAGCACAGGAAGGGCCTTCCCGCTCAGTGGATGGCCACGGCTTCAGGAATTCTCTTAGAATTTGTGATGGTGATTCTTTTTCAGCAGCAAAAAGAAACCCACCCTGGAAAAGTCCCCGGGACCCGGGTGCTTTCCGCACTTGCAGGGGATTTCAGAGCGGGCAGGAACCGCCCTGTCCTGTTTCGCCAGGCCGCTCATTGCCAGCGTGGGCAGCGTCGCATGGGGTCAGCTGGTCTGCACCTGAGTCCGCCCCTCTCGGCACAGGCCATGCCGTCCAGGCTGGTCCTGGAGCCCTGGCTTGGGCAGCTGGGATGGTCTCATTTGTGGAGGGGGAGGACACGACCCTAGCAGGGTGTGGAAATGTCCACCCACCCCACCCTCGGGAGCCCAGCAAGGCATCTGTCCACCCCATCTACCCCATCTTCCCCTCTGTTGGTCTGTCCACCCTTCGGCTCACCCTCCCTCCCGCCGCCACACCCGTCGCCCTCCTTCCACCCTCCCCTCCTCTGCTCTCCCTCCTGCCCGCTTTCTGGCCATCTCCCTCTTCTGTGCCAGGCTGGCCAGGCCTTGGCTCACCCAGGGGACAACGAGGCCTTACTGCAGCCTGATTAGAGCAAGGAGGTGTGGCCCGTGCCTGCCTGGGCCTCGGGCCTACAGGACGGCTCTGGAGAGTGGTCAGCCCACCTGGGCAGAAGGGGAGCAGGGGCAGGAGCCGGGCCCAGCAGCGATGTTCACACAGAGGACCTGTGGGTGGTGGGTGAGAAGGGGGTATGGGGGGCGCAGGGAGAGGCTCTGCCAGGTGACCTGGGACGCTGGGCAGGGGTGGCCCAGTGGGTGGGGCGGTGAGGCTGGACGCAGCAGGGGCAGAGGGGAGGGCCTTGCTGCAGTGTGCCCATTAGAGCTGCAAGGGTGCCTCCAGGGACAGGATTCCGGTGGCACCAGCTGCCCAGCCAGTTCAGGCTGATGTGCAAACTGTGTGTCCTCTTTGGGCTGCCTGGGGTCTGGGGCTGGTGCCAGGCGGGGTGGCGACCCTGGGCTGTCCCCTAGACTTCCCTTGTGGTCAAGCTCCTGGCAGGTCCCAGCCTGCCAGGCCGGGGCCCTCGTCTACCCAACTGTGGCAGGACTGGTCCCCTCAGGTGGCCTGGGGCTCCCTGTTTTGACATGCTTGTCCGAGGGTCCAGAGGGCAGTGGGTGGCAGGTCCTACCTACAGTAAGTCCCAGGGTGAGCTGGGTTGGAACCTGCCTGAGGTTTTTAATGTAGGCTTTGATATCTAGAAAGGTCTCGGAGTCACAGAAAGGGAGTTGACGTAGTCCAGAGATGGCCCTGTACCCACCCTGGGCCCACTGTTACTGGCACAGTGCCATTGTCACCGTGGGGGGACCCACAGGGCACATCAGCCCTCTGCAGCTTTCCCTGGCTGTGGCCCACGGCCCCCTGCTACCTCGAGTCCCACCCGTGACACTTGTCCCAATGTGACACCTGGTGTGCCTCCTGGGCGTCTCCTGGCTGTGATGGCTTCTCAAACTGGTTTTGGTTTTGGTGACCTGGATGGTTTTGAGGGTCCTCGGTGTGTGGTGGGTGTCCCTTGGCGGGGACTTGAGTGTCACTGACCTTGCCCTAGCCCAATGCCGTGGGCTTTGGAAGGCAGGCCCGAGGCCAGTGCCTGCCCATCACCTCCTATGGGGGACTGTGCTGTTGCCAGTGGCCACCGTGGTGTTGACCTCCACCTCTGCCCCCGGAGAGCTGCGTGCGGGGTCCCACCCCGTGGTGCAGGGAGCGCGGCTCAGAGAGGAGCCGACCGGGGCCTGGCCTCTCACCCTCCCCCGCCTGCACTGTGCTGGCCAGTTCACGGTGGACCCTTAGGGTGGATGTCCCATGTCCTGGTGGGTTTCAGGTGCCTTGGGTGCAGCTGCCTGCAGATGGGCCACTCAGCTGGTGCTCCTGTGCAGGGGCCACCTCTGCCCCTCTGTGGGGGACACATGGGCCTGCCCTGTGACCTCCCTTCTGGGGACAGGTCCACCTCCACTGTATCACATGACAGGCCTGCTACCTGGAGGCCAGTCCAGGCCCTGGACGTGTGGTCATCGTCATGGGGTGACCAGGCTGCGGGTGCCGTTCACACGCAGAGGCCCTGCTCTGGGGCTGTGCCGTGCGGGTTGGCATTCCCGCACATTCCTGTGCTCCCGCACAATAGCTGCCCTGTCTCTTTGCCGGGCGGCCTCTGTGAGCAGGGCTCTGCCAACAGCCCGGGCTGCTCACTCCCAAAGAATTCCAAAAATGGAACCATGTCCGCACGGCCTGGGACTCTCGGGCAGCTGCCCAGAGCAGGGCCCCGGAAGGCTGGGCCGGGCGGCTCTGAGCTGGGCTCTGCAGGCGTTCCCATGGCAACCCAGGTGGGGCGGAGAGGAGAGGAAATGGGAGCACCCGGCGCTGGACACCGGCCAGCGCCCTGCGGGCTGCGTGGTGCCATGGCGAGGACCGAGCTTCTGCGGGCAAGTGATTGTGCTGGCCAGGCCCACACAGCTCCCAATGGCTGCCCCGCTCCCAGCTGGACAAGCAAAAGGGGAATTTGTAGGGGGAGCGGAGGAGGGGAAGGGACTCCTGCCAGGGCCTGCCCCGGGCCATGTCCCCAAAACCTCTGTCCTCAGCCTGTCCAAAGATCGTGCTCCTCAGGACAGCCCTCCCGCATCCCAGCCTCAGGGACCAGCCTGGGGAATGGCCACACCTAAGTCCACACCCTTTGCCCCCAGGCCTTTCCACCGCAGCCACATTGGTGTTTGGGGCTGTGCCCTGGAGGATGCCTGCAGCACCCCAGCTTTACCCCCAGAGTAACACTAGCACCCCACTGGCACCCCATTGGCACCCCAAATACCCACCCAGCTGTGATGACCAGCCGTGTCCCCAGGCATGCCATGTCCCTGGGGCACACTCCCTGTAGCTGAGGGCCTCAGAAGGCCCTGTCCAAGCCCTGAGAGATTTTCAAACATGGCCATAAGTTCTCTGATGCTGCCTATCAAGACGTGAGGGGGATGCGCTCCTTCCCCTCTGTTGGGCCCCCGCCTGCTCCACCAAGGCAGGGCGGTGGAAGCGGTGCTGAGTGCTTGTGAGGCCAGGTGGCCAGAGGCCAGTGTTGGCTCAGTCTTGGGTCCTAGTGCAGCCTGCCCAGTCTCACGCCCCAGGTGGCCATGCTGTGGGGAAGCCCAAGCCACCCAGAGAGGCCACAGGTGGCTGTCCAGGCTACAGTCCCAGCCAGGCCCCAGATGTGAGTGAAAAGAGTGGAGACAAGGGGTTCCTCACCCGTGGAGGCCAGCATCCTCCAGCAGAGGAGGGGGCAGTCCATCTCTGCTGGCCCTTGCTCCTGAGTAACCAACTGGCCCCAGCAGCTGGGACAGGGTGGTGCATGCAGCAGCCAGCCTTGAGCCTCACAGCAGGCCCAGGTGGCCAGGGTGGTCCAGGACCTCGCTGGGTGGAGAGACTTGGCCTGGCCCCCATCACACAGAGAGCTAGACCTAAACCCACTCTACCTCCCTTCCAGAATGTTCCATGACTGTGCCCCTCAGATGTAACTGCAGTGGTGGACATCTACATGTTCATCTGCCCATCATGTTTCTCAGCTGCTCTGGCCACAGCACCCTGATTCCCCATAGGCCGCCATGCCTGTACCCCACTCAGTGCCAGTGAAGGGTAGAGGCTGGCTCTCCCCTTCAATCCAGAGATGGACACCTGACTCAAGCCAGGGCAACAAGAGCCAGCTAGCCCAGGACTTGGGTTCAAACCCCTGGAAAAGAGAGGATCCTGATTTGCTTAGAATAGAAGTAGGGGAGAGTCTGCTTGAGCTCATCCAAGTTCTAGTGATGAGCTCCTGGAACCAGCTATGCCTGAAGCTGCTACACTTCAAGTAACTCTCTCTGGTGAAGCTAAGCTTCTCTGCCCAATAGCATGCTGCTGCCTCTCTTCAGCCTCTCACATCCAGGCAGAAAGATGTCGCAGGGCCTGGATTGTCACAGCCACCCAGACGGGTGTGATCCTGCTGCGTATTGTCAGAGTCCTGGGGGCTGCGGGCAGCTGGGTGTCCCACCATCCTCGAGGTCTGCTGGCCACCAGCACCCCACCCCTTGGGAGGCAGCCACCAAGCCCTGCCCCTCCCTCCTTCCCCGAGACCATACCCTCCGCAGCAGGGGCTCAGGCCCCCAGGGTACGAGGGGCGGAGGCAGTGCAGGAGCGGGGACCCAGGTCCACAAGCACCAGGCCTCAGCTCTTCCCTGGACCTGTGGGTGCTGTAAACAGAGTCTTGTCTTCACCCTGGACATCCTGGAGTCCCTGGGGACAGAGAGGCTGCACTGGTGAGGCCCCCGGGAAGGTGTCCATTGGTGGGCCCTCTGCCTGGACGGACTCAGGGAACATTTAGGTGTCACCAGCCCTGGGAGTCACAGCAAGTCCCCCTGGACACAGGGGGTTGGGAAATCTTACAGAAGGGCCTGGGCTGGGCCACTTTCCCTACAAGTCTCCAGAGGCGGCAACCCTCTGGGTTCCTGCTGGAGCTGGGGCACTGGCCACTGGCCACTGTCCCCAGGCACAGCGACTGTCTAGGAGCCTCTCTCGTCTGGCTCTCGTTGATGCCAGGGGTCTCTTGGTCATGGTGCTCAGAGTGGAACCCCTTGCTGAGGGCTGCCGTGTGTCGGTGGCCCCGTCACTACAGGCTGAAGGTATTTTGAGGGGCTGTTTCCAAGGCAGGGCCAGCGCCCCGGAAGAGCCTCGGAGAGGCCCTGGGACATCCCTGAGAGACCAGGTGGTGGCCATGGTCTCTCTGTGTACAGGGCAGCTGCGGGGCTGACGGCCAGGCTTGTGCCCTGCAGAAGGGCTGGCCTCCGGGTCCCCTGCCTGTGCCGTGGGGGTGGGCCTGGCCGGCCACGCCAGGGAGGAGCATTGGTAAGAAGCCGGATGGCGTCACCGCTCGAGGACAATTGGACGGTGACAATGGAAGGAAGGTGGAGGATCTTGTCCCAGGGCTTCCTGTTTGCCTGGCTGCCCCGATGGGCACTGATAGTGCTGCTGGGGCTGGACCCCAGCCGGCGCCCGGTGGCTTCGGCTCCACGCAACCTAGACCTGTTTCTGCTTCTCTGGGGCAGGACAGGGGTCAGAGGGCAAGGCCGATGGCCTGGGGAGGGGCCGAGGGGCTCCGGCTCCCAGGCAGGTCTCTGTGGACTCCGGGGTGAAGAGTGAGGACAGGCGTGACGGTCCTCACGGCAATGGTGTGGTGGCGACAGTGGCTGGAGTCCTGTGCCTCCCGCAGGGTGGCTTCTCCTGACACAGGAGTCCTGGGACGCGGGGGCCTTGCCTTCCTCCCAGGCCTGCACTGTCGGCTCTCCCTGGCCTCTGCCTGGACTCGGCGGGAGGCTGGAAGGGGAGGTAGGGCTCCTGGGACTCGCGAGCCCCACGGCTGGGCAGTGCACCTTTTGGAGCCTCCTCCCCACCCCTGGGCCTCCAGCTGCTCCCAGTCCTCCCTGCCTCCTGTGTTTAGAGCTGCAGGGGCGCCAGGCAGCTGAGGACCGTGGACTCCACCTCGGGGTTGGCTCCTGGATCATAACGCAGGCCCTGCGAGGGCCAGGATGCTGACGTGGGAGCTGTGTCCCGGCCGGGGGTCCTGTGCACTCCGCCCTCAGCCCCGTTTTGCAGAGAACCTAAAATGCTCTAAGCACTGGTCTTGTGAGTCAAAAACACAAGCAGCAATCCGAGCAAGCCCGTGCCCGCGCGGGGCCCCGGTCGACTCTGCTGCCAGCCAGGGTGCTCCTCAGGCTCTGCCTGGCATGGAGAGGAGAGGCTCCGGGCGTTCCGGCATCCGCGGAAATCGCTGTTTTCTCATGTTGTGGAAATAATTCAAACACAGCATTGGGAACGCTCCTACGCTTGCCACTCAAACACAGCCCAGAACACAATTAAGCGCCTCGGTGCCGCCGTGAAGCTCCTGATCGCCGTCGTGGTGGGTCAAACACAGATATTCTCTCGCACCCCTGGAGGTCAGAAGTCTAGGACGAGTCTAACTGGCTAGCAGCCCAGGTGCTGCTGGGCCGGTTCCTCCTGAAGCCTCCAGGCCAGAATCCGCTTTGTCTTTCCACTGTGATGAGGCCCAGTGCCAACTGCCCACTGGCCTGGTAACACCTGCTCAACCCCGTGGGCCTCCTTGCTGTTCCTGGCATGCCTGCCTCAGGGCCTTTGCACAGACTCTCCTCCTGGACCTTCTTTCCTAGTGTCTGCTGAGTGCCCGCTGGGAGGCTCTGGATGCCTCCTCCTCAGCCCATGTCATCCAGCATCACTTGGCACTTCTAACCGACCCTGCCGTCTATTTTCCTTCTTGCCTCTCTCTCCACACCAGGGTGGCGCCCAGGCAGAGATTCTGTGGTCCTGTTTACTGACCGTGCGCCTGGCTCCCCTGGGAGCACCTTGGGATTTGTCCAGTGGAGGAGGTTGGGAGGGGAACCCAAAGCTGAGTTGGTCACATTTCTGGGGCTTTGTGCCAGGGGCCCAGGATGAGCCCCAGGAAGAGTGGGGAGACCCCAGCCCAGCTCGCTGTGCCCCCGGGGCTGGCTCCCTGTCAAGGGCTCTTTGAAGCCAACCATTCACTGCCTGCTTGGCTGATGTTCAGGGGCAGAGCCTGGCCGCTCACGGGCCATTCGTCTTGTCCCCCCCTCCCGCCCCTAAGCACCTGTACTTGGCCTCGCCTCCTCTGCTGACCTGTCTCCCACCCTCAGCCCTTGGACCCTGGGGCCCAGCCGACACTTCCCTTTCCCTTGACGGGAAGGCCCCTCCGGCCTCCTCGTTGTCTTTCCGCCCATGGGGCTCTGGGAAGCCAGGCTGTGGGCTTCAGGTCCCAAGCAGCTGGCACAGAGCAGGTGCCCAGAAAGCCCAGGTAAGCCTGGCTCGCTGCTAGCGGCATGACGAGCCCACAGTCGAGGGGATTTGGGGTGGCGGCAGTGTGGGGAGGGAGGCGGGTGGGGCAAGGTCCCAGGCTCCCACCACGCCGCCATGTCCCAGGCCTGCCGCTGAGCCAGGGACATGCCCCAAGGAAGTGGTGGCACTGGGCCTGGACACCTGTGGCCTCTGCGGCCTGACGTCCTGGCTGAAGGATCTGGACTGGTCCTTCAGGCCTCAGAGTGCTCTGACAGCGTCTGCTTCAAGTTCCTTCTGCTTCCAGACACGTTTCTGTGTGGGAAGCTGCAAGGAGCTCTCGGCTGTCAGTGTTTCTAGCTGCCGCAGGTACTGGGGAGCCACAGAAGGTTTAAGAGCAGAGGAGGAACTTGCAAGGCTACCCTGTCCATGTTGGCTCATCGCTGCCTCTTTGGTTTCTCCGTTTTTGTTGTGCATCAATGGTTGACGGCACCCCAGGCCCCATGTCTCTGCTGCTTGGCAGCATTGAGCTCTGTGGTGACTGAGGCTGAGGACTGGGCATGGAGGCCTGCTGACCACTGAGGTGTTCCTGGGTGGGCCTGGTGCAGCCTCACTCCCGCCCCGGGGCCCCAAGCTCCCGTGAGCGGGCAGGAGGGCTGTGCTGTGGCAGGGGCATGGGCGCCGCAGGCCTTGGCCCAGGCTGAGGAGGAACCCCACGTCGCAGGGTGCCAGGCAGCCTGCAGCTCAGGACCCCTGGGGACCGAGGCCCAGTCCCTCTGGGCTGGCCCAGCCTGCTGCAGAGCCACCCCTCCTCACTCCTGAGAGGCTGGCCTCCCAGGGCACTGGGAGCTCCTGCGCCAGGAAGGACCCAGCCCCCTTCCCTCCTGTCCAGGTCCCCGGAGGGGCTGTCACCGGAACCCTAAGAGTCTGAGTTCCCCTTTATGACTTTGCAAGTGAGACTTGACCCCAGTCCCTGGGGATGGGCACCGAGTGTGGGTGCTCCTGGCCCCCGGCCCCTCGGGGCACCCTGACCGTGGCTTGTGGGAGCCGGGCCTGGGCCGGGAGCCCTTTGCCAGTGCAGGAGGCTATTCTTAACCAGCCGCTGCACCCAGTGCTAAAAATATGCCCACAGGCCTGTGGGAAAGCGGCCCCGGCTATTTCCCCTCAGGGCTCAGGGCTGAAACCCCTGGGTGCTGCCAGGGCTGGGAGCATGCCACCCCTGTGCGGCTGAGGCCCCTCACCCGGGACTGGGCCCATCCCCTCAGGGGTCCGCGGTGTGCCGGGAGGCTGGAGGAGCAGAGTCCTAGCTCCTTCACTGTGGTTTTAGGGAGACTGGCTCGAGAGGGGAAGGGAGTCCCCGAGGCCACAGCGGGTCTGGGATGGGAGGGCCTGGGCCCCCTCTGCATGGAGACCTGGTCCAGCTCCCCACTGGGCGGCCCTCGCCGCAGCAGGGTCCTAGCAGCTCTGTGAGCACGCCTTCCTGTCTCACTGCCTCGGGTCCCCGTGGACCTTGTCCCCATGTAGTGGATGTGAAAACATGCCCCCTGCTCTGTCATGCACAAGCAGCATCCAAAGCCCGGGCACCTGAGGCTCAGCTCAAGGTGGCCTCTGTGGGCAGGGCCAGGTGCAAGGCCAGTTCACCCCATTGTCCGGCAGCCCAAGCCTGGTGTCCTGCCAGGGGCCCCACGTGGCCCCTTCTCATGCCCGTAGCTCACGCTCAGGTCCCTGTGCCGGCTGCTGGCTGGTGGGCTTTGTGCTCTCAGATGGAGGCATTGCTCTTGGGGGTCCGAGGGCTGTGGCCCTGGCTGGAAATGGCCTGCCATGGGCAATCCCTGTGTCCTCTGAGGAAGGGCCCTGCCAGGTGAGCTGCCGGTCTTCCCACAGAAAGCCTGGCCTCCCACTGTGGCCCCCACCCCACGCAGCGCCACTGGCCAGCTGAGGGCCCTGCCCGACCGTGCCACTGGGCTCGGAGTCTCGGGACTCCTCAGCGCTGGACGAAAGCCCCTCCGGCTGTCCTGCTGACCTGGGTAGCTGTGGGCATGAAACCCCCTCGAGGGCTCAGAGGAGCCACTGGAGGGGCCCTGAGGTGGCCCTGGCCAGCTCCTGCCACGGGCACTGCAACCCACAGAGTCCAGACTTGGGAGCAAAGACGGTCCCATCACGTGTTGGCGGTGACCTCGGGCAGTTGGCCTGAGCCTCGATGAGCTCGGGCACCAGGCGGGCCGGGACCACTCAATGCCTGTGCTCAGGGACGATGTCCAGGACCAACCAAGGGATGCTCGTGGAGTCAGGGAGGGAGCCTCTGCTCCAGGCTGCTGGGCTGGGGCCCGGCCAGGGAAAGGGTGGCCAAGGCCCACACCTGCCGGCAGCCCGCAGGCTGCGGTCAGGAGGGAGGAGGAAGGATGAGTGACCTGGCCAGGGAGGCAGGGCGGTTTTGGGCTTTGGGCAAGGTCCCTCCACGCCTGTGCCTTGGCTTCCCCCGTGCAGGATGGTGGGCTCCCAGGGGCCTACATCTTGGCCTTCAGAGGCCTCAGGGAGCACAAGACTCAGGTGCCACTGGCTGCTGGGCTGTCACAGCAGGGAGCTGGGCCGGGCTCCTGAGCATCTTCAGGTGGAAGGCCTCCAAGAAGATGCCCTTTAGGCCTGGATTTTGCTGCTGGATTCACACGGGCCACGTGGGGCCCTGAGGGCCCGCTGGACATTCCATGCTGCATGACCAATGCCATGAGACCCCAAGGAGGGCTCCAGAGCCAGCACACACACACCACGTGGCCCCTTCTGGAGAAGAAGCCTGGGCTGGGCCCAGCAGCCACACAGCCCTCACGCTGGCTGTGCCCAGACACCATCTCTGTTCTCAGGGGAGAGGACAGGGCGCACGGAGGACAGTGGCTTCACGGAGGATTGGTGGTCTCTGTTTTGCCCTGTGGCGAGGTGTGGTCCCTCAGAGGCCCTCAGGCCTGTGTCCCCTCCGGTCCCCTCTCCTTCCCCACAGTCCTGCCCCACAGGGCCCCAGGGCTCCTGGGTCCCTGCCCTTTCCAAGCTCTACCCTCCTGTCCTCCGCCTTTCCTCCACCAGTTCCAAGTCCCACCCAAGCCTTGGGGACTGAGGCTTGGCCTCCGGCATTCCTGCAGTGTTTTTGTTTAAATACCCAGCCCACGGAGGCCACTGCTGCCTCCATCCGGGGAGTCCTGGGGTGGAAGCTCAGGGCACAGAGGCAGTGAGCGGGGTGGGCCCGGCCCCCACCCCCAGAGCGGCTTTTGGGGTTAGTCCAGAGGAGGAGGCAGGGCTGGTCGGAGGCCAGGAGGGGACCTCAGGACTGCGGCGGCTCGGTGCTGACACTCACATTTCCCTGCCCGCCTGGTTCCCAGCACAGTGACAGTGGAGCAGGGCCAGGGGGCACAGCAGGGCCAAGGGACGCAGCCAGCGCAGGGCAGGCTGAGAGTCAGGAGCCTGCCTGGAGCCCCAGGTCCACACTCGTCCTGGGGCCTCCAAGCTCTGCGGAGGGGCCGGGCCTCAGGCCTGGGAGTGGCCTCTACCTGTCCTATCCCCCCACCTTGGTCCCCAAGAAACCTCTCCAGGACAGCCAGGGAAGGGCAGGCGCTCCTCTGGATCCCACTGGAGCCCACCGGTCTGAGCGCCAACGGCCCGAGCCCTCAGCAGCTTCACTCTCTGGGGACATGGCTGATTCTAGAACTGACGGAACTCAGCGTGTGGATGGATATCACAGTGCCAGCTGGACTGGAGCCAAGGTGGGAGCCCAGCTGCGGGCCCTCCAGCTCACCGTGCCCTCTGAGGTCGTCAGCAGCATCGCCTGCCTGAGACCAGGGCACCCCTGTCCTGGCTCTTCTGGTGTTTGGGATCAATATTTGTTGAGTGAATGACGTTCATTTCCAGTCATACCAATAGCATCACCAGCTCTGGCTGAGGACGCTGAGCCCCTGTTCCCTTTTCCCCCAATGGATCCACCTTGACAGAAGGAATGAGAACTTGGGACCTTGAGGTTTTATGTCCAATTCCTGGCTGCATCACATTCTGTGTGCCTCTGGGAGAGGCCCTTCACCTCTCTGACCCTCTGTTTCTTTATCTGTGGGCTGACCTCTCACCTGATTGCCTGCAGGTCAATAAGCTTCGTTGTGCAAAGAGCCTGTCTTGGAGGACCAGCCCATGCAGGTCCCGCACTCGACACCCAGGCCCAGCTCAGGACAAGGCACAGTAGGCAGGGGAGGGAGGTGAGGTCAGGAGTTGGAGGAGGGACCCTTCTCCTCGGAGCTTCTGGGTGGCTATAGGAGACACGACCCGGCACAAAGAATCAGCACAAAGAATCGTAAATGCCACACCAGCCGCTCCGTACTCAGACAGAAGGAGCTCTTGGTGTCTTTGGGGCTGCAGGAAGTTCTTTGGAGAGGAGACTTTTTCAGGAGGCCTGGGTGCCAGGGACACACGGGGCTGACCTGGATGGTGGAGGCCGGGTGAGCTCCCTCCTCTTTGCAGAAATCTCCGGGCCTTTTCTGTTGCCTGAAACAGCTCCCCCACCCAAGGCCTCATTCCAGGTTGAGAAGTGAAACGCCTTTAGTAAATACCCCAGGGAGGCAGGCCGTCCCCAGGCCAATGACCACCCAGCTTCAGTGGGGACCGGGGTCAGATGGTTCTTTGATCTATTGCTTTGCTGACATCCATCCATCACTCAGCAAGTCTCTCCGGAGAACAGGATGCTTTTGGAAGAAGACAAGAGGTAGGTGCTGGGGTTCAGGGCTCGGGGAGGGGTGCAGCTTCCGTGGCAGACCGGAAATCTGATTCTCAGGCCAGTCCTGCCTACAGTGACCCTGCGTCCTTCCCTTTTCCAGGCGTCTAGGTGGGGCCGCCCCAGGGAGGCCTGGCTCTTAGTGCATCATTTTGTGACTTTGCTGTGCACCTGGATGGCTGTAAAGGCCACATCCTGGGGTATCAGGCAGAGCCCTAAGGAGACTGCCATTCCCTAAAGCCACAAAGGGGACTTGCCACACACCCAGGGCCTTGCATTTGGGAAACTGAGGCCCAGAGAGGGTGCTGCTGGTGTGGGGTCTGCCCAGCCAGAGGACCTTCTCTGGAGCCCCAGCCTGTCCCCGGGGGGCCTGGGGCTCCGCTGCCCCAGACAAAGGCTCCTCTTTGAAGCGCCTCAGACTGAGTCCCTGGTTTCCGGCACCAGCCCACCGGGAGGCACCCGCCACAGCAGCTGTCTCCATTTGCCGCCCTGCCAGCCGGGCCCGCCCAGGCCTTGCTTGATTATCAGCTTCCTTGCCAGAAATATGCTCCAACAAATGCTGTCACCAAACAGGACAATCGCAGAGCATCACGCTTGGATTTCTCCCTAATAAAGTGAGGTGCCGTGGGCCTGCCCGCCCAGCAGCCCCCGCAGGCGGAAGTCCCCTCTGCCCAGGACCTGACCACAGAGGATCCCACAGGTCACTGACATCCAAAGCCATAGGCCAGGCCAAGACCATGCTGCCTCAGCCTCCCCAGTTCTTCCTGAAGACAGAGAACCTGGGACCCTTCCCACAGGGACAGTCTCTGCTTATTGAGCCAGCACTGACGAAGCCATGGCCCTGTTCCAAGTCCTGACAAACTTTCCCCATTTTATCCTTACAAAAACCTTGGAGGTGGGGCTTTCATTATCCTGTTTTATAGAGCAGGAAAACGAGGCACAGAGAGGGAAAGGAATGGGCCTAGGGACACACAGCTAATGGGTAGAGAAGCTGGGGTCCCACCCTGGGCTGTGGGCTCCAGAGTGTTCATCCTGGGCACAGAGGAGCTTGGGGTGGGGCATGGACAGATGGCTTGGAGCCCTGACAAATAAGGCAGGGGCTGCAGATCGCAGCCAAGCCAAGGGCGACTCTCCCCTGACGCCTGAGGCAGAGCGGTGTGGGTGAGGGTCTGGCGCACTACAGGGCCCTCAGGGGGCTTTGTGGTGGTCAAGAGTTAGGGGTGGGGCTGGGATTGTGGCTCAGTGGTAGAGCACTTGCCTCGCCTGCATGAAGCACTGGGTTCGATCCTCAGCACCACATAAAAATTAATAACTAAAGATACTGTGTCCACCTACAACTAAAAAAAAAATAGAGTTAGGGGTACATGGTCCCTCATTCCAATCCTAGGTTGAAGTTTTGGACCCCGGTACCTCCAAACCAGTGCCTATTTGGAGACGGGGGTCTTCTCAGATGCATCAGGTTAAAACAAGTCCTCCGGGGGCTCCAAACTGGGTCCTTACGGGACGAGGGCGTCCGGACACAGACCGCAGAGGACCCTGTGAGGACCTGGGGAAGACGCCTTCTGCCAGCCAGGACGGCCTTGGAGGACCCAGCCTGTGGCGCTTGGATCCCCGCGTTCCATCCCGAGGCAGGGATAATGGTCCTCGGGTTTTAAGCCGCCACCTGAGGGACTTCCTGTGGCAGCCACAGGCCAGTGAAGCAGACGGCACCAGGCCCTTCTGAGGGGCATGCAGACTGGAGGGTGACGCCAGGGATGCCTGGTGCTGTCCTGAGACAGGCAGGACCATCTCCAGGTCGGTTCCCAGGTGCCGGGGGCCCACGTTGGCCGCTGCTGCTCTACACAGAACGGACACGCCTGTGTGGATGGGCAGGGACCTGGGCCTGCGGACAGCGGCTGGCGCACCACGACGCGCACGTGGCTGTAGATGCAGTTGGTCAGGCGCAGGGACGACCCGCTCAGCCCACTCACCACGCACGTCTGTGTTTCAGGCACTGATCCGTCCGCCTGTGTTGGTAGTACTGGGGACTGAACCACCAGCCACCTTCCACCCTGCCTTCCGCTCGTTCACCCACCTGCCACGTATCCGTCGTCCATTCTCCATCCAGCCATACGTCAGCCACCCACCCACCGTTCCCCCTCCATCTGAAGCACGTGGCCCCTCGGAGCGGGGAGCTCTCAGCTGGTCTGGGTGGTGCCCGCCTTGCCCATCCCAGTCAGGGTCTGACCTGCTCACAGGTGCTCGGGGCAGCCGTGGCCACACTTGTGTCCCTGCAGAGGTCTCTCCTGGCCCCGGGGTGTCTGCTGAGCTTGGTTCCCCTCTAGGGACACACTTGTCATAGGACATTCGTCAAGGCAGGAGCTGCAGCGTCCTGCTCCTGCCACCTTCAGTGTGAATGGCCAGGTTCTGGAGCTGAAGTGACTGGTGGCCCTGGGTAAGGGACACACCCTACTGGTATCCCAGTGTCCCCAGCTGGCCACCCCACAGCTGCTCCCAGGACTGCATGCTTGGGCGGGCCAGCACAGCCGCCACCCCTGAGCCCAGCACGCAGAGGGTGCCCAGCCCCCGGCCCCAAGCCCAAGCCCCACACGGCTGTGGCTGGGGCCCTGAGGCTCCCTTGGAGCTGGGGGCAAGGGGCTGCTGCTACTGAGCTCCCTCCTCACGGGGCCTCATCGATGGCCTTGGCCACTCTGACTTCTCCAAGCCTCTTCTATAGGATGGGGTTGGGACACCTGGATTTCCACCAGAGGCACTGCTCTGCCCCAGCCCGGCTCACAACCAGAAGCTACCATAGTGGTGACCTAACACTGGGGTTCAGGATCCTGGTAGGAAGGGGGAATCACATCAGGTGCAGATTGCACACCCCTTCCAAAGGGCTTCATAGAGAAGCAGATTTGGTGGGGGAGACTGGGCCCCATCAATCTTGAGGATAAGAGTATCAAGCAGAGGGACCCTCGAAGGACTGCCATGCTCCCAGGATTCAGATTCAGAAACGAAGAAACAAAGGGTCTGAGAGGACGCCTGCAGCCGTGACCAAGGGGCTTTTCCTTTTTCAGGCCCTGCCTGAAGCTCAGGGGAGGAGGACATTGGCTCCCACTGCAGCCCTGACTATACCATACAGCACCCCTGGGGGGCTGAGTGCCTCTCCAGGCCAGCATGGACTTCTGGGAACTCTTCCTGGGAAGCCACCAGGGTCCTGGGACATGCCTGCTCAGGGTCAGGCCTGCAGAAGCGAGGGAGCCCGCGGTGGGAATCGACTGCTGGTTCCGGCGCAGGCCCAGACAGGCCACGCCACCTCCCTCCTTGCCCATCCCCTCTTCTGCTTGCCCCGTGAGAGACTGGAGGCGGAGGCAGCCCTCCAGGGCCCACGCCACCCGTACGGTGGCCCATTCTGTGGCAGGTGGGGCTTAGGAGGGCACTTTCAGCCGGAGGGGGACCTCACCCTGCTATCTCACTGGTTGGGAGAGAACACAGAGTTTGGTAAACACTTGGACAGCACCGACCCTCTCGGTGTGGGGCAGGGAGCCAGGGAGGAGGGTCAGCAGAGGCCCTGCCTGAAGCCCAGAAGGCCACACCTGGAGCCTGACTCGGGGCCAGAGAGGCGGCACAGGAACCCAGAGAAGGTGGGGCCTCCTGGCCAGGGGTCCGAGGACGCTTCCTGGGGAGGTGGCTTCTGAGCAGGGTGTGAGTTAGGAGCTGTGCTCTCCCTACATGGGCAGGAGGCTGGCTGGTGAGGGCTGAGCAGCGGCTAAGGTCTGGAGGGGACACCAGCAGAGGGACAGCGTGGGCCTGGCCGGAGGTCTGGCCTCGGGGCACCAGGGTGGCTGGGAGGAGAGGAGCTGGGGCCACTCTGGGCACAGAGGTGGCTCCCCCACCCTCGATGCCCAGGTTACCCACAGCGCCGCCTTTTGTCACCAGAGTGTGCGACCACGCTTTTTCTGGATAAAAATGATACATGCTGCTGCCAACCCCTCAGAAATCCTGGGGGAGTGCCTGGGGTCCCCGGCCCCCGCCCAGAGCTGTCCTCTCAGCCCTCGCTGTGGCCTCACACAAGCTGCCCCACTGGCTCTTTTATAATAAATTGTCACAGTTATTTCATAAAATTCTCATATTCATACAAGACTGTCATCTGAAGCTTTGAAAAATATTCCTTTTCGAGTGTTAAAGTCTATCCACCCGGAGAGGGAAGCTGGGTGGGAGGCCTGGGGGTCCCAGAGGCTCCCGGAGGTGCTGGGCTCTGTGTGGGGGTGGCCTGGGGTGCAGCCATCCGGAGTCCCAGCCTCCCCTTCTGGGCGAGGCTGAGCCTCCTCCCCGAGAAGCCCAGAGGCCGGCGCCGTCTCCCGTGGCCGTCCTCTTGCCCCAGGTTTCTTGGGCCATTTTTGCTCTCTGCCATGGCTGGGTTCTCACGTGGCAGGGGCCTGGGTTTACTGCACTGTGATGGGGAGGGCGTGCCATGCCGCCCAGCTGGGGGCAGCAGGGTCACCAGGGGTCTCGGGTGCTTCAGACAGCCACGAGTGGACCCTCTAGCTCTGTTCCCACAGCCGCCCAGAGGAGGTTCTCATTTTTCCAGAATGTTCTGCAGGTGAGCTGGGGAAGCCCTCAGGGCCCCAGCCTGGCCCCTGTGCCCATCTGTGCTGAGCTGGGAATGGTCTGTTCTCTTCCTCATCAGCCTGATAGCCCGGCCGCGGCGGGAGCCCGGGACCCTCTGGCATGCCGATGTGGCTGGGGGCTTCCTCAAGACACACTCCCAGTGGCCTAATTTGAGAAAACAATGGGCCCCATCCATGTTAATGACCTTCGAGTGACCCCTTTGAGCGCCTGTGTCGCGGTGCACAGGCTGTAATCAGCAGGACTCCGGGGACTCTGGCCTAATTTGGAGGGACAGGTCTTATCATCACTCTTGATTCCAGTGACCCAACCTGACAGGCCCAGACCGCCTGTATGGCGCGTCCACGTCAGAGGCGGCTTCTTCCCAGCGGCCCACCCTGGCGCTCGAGGAAGGCGGCGGCCGTGGGGCGAGGAGGGGCAGCACCAGGCCCCGCTCGCCTGGGGAGGCCGCGGGTGTGGGGAGGGCAGGGTATTACTGGTCAGCTCGCGGAGCATCAGGCCGCTGGCCTGGACACACGCTCTCGACCACCCACCGGCAAGCGTCTGCGCCTGCCGCCTGCCTGCACCAGGGACGGGGTTGCGACTCCCGCACAGGCTGGCCACAGGGAGGGGCCCACAGGAGCTGAGTATGGTCAGCAACCTCTCTGCCAGGCGGGGCGCAGCCACCAGCTGCCCAAGGAAGGGGGCCACACGGCAGGCTCTCTTCCGAGTCCCCAGGAGCTGCACGTGCGGCCTGGGCTGGGCGTCCTGTTTGCACCCTAGGGGGCTCCAGGCTCCAGGGCTTGCATTTCCCTGGACTGGAGCTCAGGTGTGGTCTGGACCCAAGTGCTTGCTCTGTCCCTGGGTTCATTCTCTGGAACCTTAGCCCTAGGTGACAGTGTGTCGAGGTGGGCCTGAGGCGCTCAGGTCAGGAGGCTGGGGCCCGTGTGGTATTAGTGCCCGGGGAAGAACAGACCCAGGGAGCTGGCTCTCCACAGGGCAGGGGCACCAGGCAGGCAGCCCTCTGGAGCCAGGAAGCGGCCCCAGCCCTGTGGGAGCAGCCAGTGCCTGGGCCTTGGCTGCCCAGCCTCTGGAGCTGTTCACGTGGGTGCCGCCCAGCCCACGGTGCTGGGCCTGAACGCAGGCAGCTGGTGCTTGGGTGGGGAAGGGACACAGAAGCAGTGTGCGTGGTGTCTGCGGGGCTCAGCGGGGCCCACCTCAGGCCTGCTGGAGGCTCCCCGCCTCCTTGAGCCAGCAGGCTGCCCAGGCACCTTCTCACGGCATTGGCGGAGCCTCAAACCTCTGCTCCGTCACTTCGCGAGTCCTGGGCCTGTGTGGGCAGCAGAGCTGTTCTGAGCATGAAATTGCCCCCACCCCATCCCTGTCACTCTCCGTGGGCCAGTCTCAATACATGGAGAACAGACCCCTCGGCTCCAGCCTTCACCCATGGCTCCCTTCGTGGCCCTGCAGGTGGGTGTTTCCTTCATGACCCTGGGGCCCTGGCTGGGCCGTCCCAGGGCTGCGGGAGGAGCCAGCAGCGCCCGAGCTTGGACCTGCCCTGGCCGGCCTGGCGCGTCCCTGGCACCTGCGAGCACTGACACTCCTGCCGCCCCCCACCCAGGGGGCTAGCAGGCCTCCCATCCCAGAAGCCTCGGCAGTGCCTGTGGCCCCCTCCTGTCCCTGCTCTCCCCTCCCCCCGGCACCCGCTGGGCCCGGTGACCCCAAGGATCCCACGCTCTCGTCCCTGTGGGTTTTTGCATATGGGCCTCTGCTCCTATTTTCTGCTTGGCCTGGAATCTTTGTCCTCATCTGCACACATTCTAGAACTTTCTTCCAGCCTCCTCGGTGGTGGCTCTCAGAACCCGCCCCTGGTGTCCCCAGGGAGCGTGGGTTTCCTGGAAGCGGGGAGTGTCCGGGCACTTGTGGGGCTTGGTCACCGTGTGAGTGCTTGCAGGGAGTCAGCCCTGGAGTCCCTCAGACGCTCTGGAATCTGCCCTGCCCACTGTTGTGGGTGACCCCAGGACACACTCGAGGCCCTCGGAAGCCAGTCCCGGCCTGGGCCCTGGCCTCTGGACTCACTGTGATTTCTCTGCCTCCACCAGAGACGGGCGTGAATTGCGTCCCTGTCCCAGGGGGGTCCGGTCCCCAGGTGGAGCCCCACCAGACTCCAGCCGCGCTGTCCAGGTCCGCCCATGCCAGGCAGGGCTGGCCACCCTCTCTTGCCACCGACG